>JUFY01031589.1:0-22735 GCA_001855655.1 Leptopilina clavipes
TTATTTATGAATGTGAATTTTATTCATTAAAATAAATTTATTATACAGTTTTTTACTTTGATTAAAGACTATTTCGCAAAAAAATTAAAAGTTTTAGTTAAATATGTTTCATTTTCAATAATTTATATAATAAATTTAATGTACAAACCTTAATTAACAATATTTAGTTCAAATATTATAAAATTTGAACTTAAAAATAATAATTTTACTTATTAGCCATAACGCCCCGGCCTGGGGCGTATTGAATAGCTCTGCATTACTCCAGAAAAACCGTTCTAGAAAAAAAAGTAGGAGAGATATCGGGACGTTTTTTTTTTAAAAAGAAAGCTGAAATACTATAGTAACTTTTCTGTGGGATAAACATTTAAATAATGTCAAAATGACGAAATAAAATAACAAAGAGTAAAAAGTTAGCCACTACGCCCCGGTCTCCCCTATATTGCAAACACTTCTATTAGCAATTTTAATGAGGCGCAATAAATTTTAATTTCTCAGTGATAACGTGTTGACATGTAAATATATTAATGGATTAATTTATATAATACAGAAATTCTAAATTCCAATGTGAAAATTTGTAATGAACTTTTCTAATAATCAAATTCTTTTTATCATAAATTATTCTCTCACTATATTTTAATTTGAGAAATTGTTACCAATGAATTTGCAAATTTCCTCGACAGGTAGAAGCATCTCATTAATATTCAAAACTTTTTTTCAAAAAGTTACAAACGAAGTCTCGCGCATTATTTAGCTTCCACTTATCCAAATGGAACTGTCAGGAGACATTAGTTGGATTACTTGAGGAACACCCGCAGGATTCGTTGGTTTCACTATGCTATAAAAGCTGAATAGCGATGATAAACCTCACATTCAGGGTGATAATTAATTCCATTTTAAAACCGATAACACTCAGTTTGGTTGCATTCCAAAATATGCATTTTTTTGTCTTTATCTATAAGAAATGCACAGCAAACATGAAAAGGTAACTTTAATTCACTGGTGTTTGCAAAATTATACTAATTATTAAAATAACGCTGAAATTATCTCAAATTGTAAATTTGAGAAACAAATATAAATAGCAACTTTTTTTTCGATTTGTGACCGAGGGGTAAACAATTTTGTGAAATATACTGAAATATAGGAAAATACTGTGAAATATCTTAAAATATTTTAAAGTGTCATGAATAATCTAAAAGTATTTTGAATTATCTGAAGTATCTGAAGTAATGTGAAGAACTTGACTTATGGCAAAATATCCTAAAGATCCTTAAATTATTCTGAATTATCTTGAAGTATTTTAAATTATCTAAAGCATTCTAAATTACTTAAAGTAACGGGAATTACCTGAAGTATCGCGAAATATTCTAAAGTACCTTGAAGTACTGTGAATTATGTTGAAATAATTTGAATAATTTTGAAGTATCTGAAGTATCCTGAAGTATTTTAAGTAACGTGAAATAACATAAAGTACCTTGAAGTACTCTGAAATATTTTAAAATATCTTGAATTATCTTGAAGTATTTTTAATTATTTGAAGAATCCTGAATTATTTGAAGTAGCTTGAATTATTTGAAGTAACCTGAATTACCTGGAATATCGTAAAATATCCTGAAGTACCTTGAAGTACTGTAATATATTTTGAAATATCCTGAATTATCTTAAAGTACTTGAAGTGTTTTGAAGTATCCTGAAGTATTTAAAGTAACGTGAAATATCATAAAGTACCTTGAAATACTTTAAAATATCTTCAAATATCTTTAATTATCTTGAAGTATTTGAAGTCTCTTGAATTATTTGAAGTAACGTGGAGTACCTAAAGTATGTCGAAATATCCTAAAGTACCTTGAAGTACAGTGAATCATCTTGAAATATTTTGATAAATCCTGAATTATCTTGAAGTATTTGAAGTGTTTTGAATTATCTGAAGTATTCTGAAGTATTTGGAGTAACGTGAAATATCCTAAAGTACCTTGAAGTACAGTGAATTATCTTGAAATATTTTCATAAATCCTGAATTATCTTGAAGTATTTGAAGTGTTTTGAATTATCTGAAGTATTTGGAGTAACGTGAAATATCATAAAGTACCTTGAAGTACTCTGAAATATCTTAAATTATCCTGGTGTATTTAAAATTTTTCGAAGAATCCTGAATTACTTAAAGTATTTTTTTGAATAATTTGAAGCAGCCTTAATTATTAGAAGTAATGTGAAGTGAATTACCTGAAGTATCGTGAAATATCCCAAAGTCCCTTTAAGTACTGTAAATTATTTTGAAATACCCTGAATTATCTTTAAGTATTTCAGGTGTTTTGAATTAATTGGATTACCTGAAGTATCGCGAGATATCATATAAATTACTTTGAAGTACTCTGAATTATTTGATATAATATCTTGAAGTATGTGAAGTATTTTAAATTATTTGAAGTAACACGAAATATCCTGAAGCACCTTGAAGTACTTTCAATTATCTTGAAGTAAATGAAGTATCCTGAATGATTAGAAGTATTGTGTATTGTCAATAAAAGAGTTTGAATTACTTTGAAGTATTGAAGTAGTTGTACATACAAATTTTCACTCGTTTATTCCTCGCTTGCGACTAAAAATAGTGAATCTTGAATAAAATGATAAGTGGATATAAATGAACATTGCCAAATTCAGAATATCCTGTTCTCGAAGGAATTATTGTGGTTGAGAGAGAATAATTTCGAATTAATAATTATAGGAATCTTAGCGGATTATCTCAACGCTCCTTGTTCCTTTACATATATAGGTATGATTCGATTCCTGTAACTTAAAATTCTCAAGAGGATGAGGATGAATAGGCGGGATTGCATTATGGAGTTGGTGGTTTTTGGGCGTGCAAGTGTGAGACGTAGGTTGAGGGGGTCGAAAGTTCATGCAAAATTCAGCCAGGGGTATATAAAGCCCTCACGTTCACGAGATAAACCAATAAAGCAGCACGATAGCGCCAAGGCAGGTGCAACGTGGGCGGTGAGTTACCGCTCAGGTCAAAGGTCACCCGCAGCTTCATTTCTGTAATCTTTCTTCCTTATTTCATATTATTTTTTTTCCACAATCTCCCCTTTTAACGGCAAAGTTTCGCCTTCATATATTTATAATCCAAAGAGGGAAAAAATTTATTATAAATAATACTTTCTCATGGGAATTGAAAAAAAAGGAATTTCGAAATTAAGAACAAATTTTTCGCCATACATCTATACGTTGCAACAACATGTTAATTATGAAACACAATGTTGCGAATAACACGTGCCCCATTTAGAATTCCTAATTAGATAATGATCCATAGAGATTGCGCGCACTTTCGCGTTCATTTAGACTCGGATAAGATTTTCAATCAATCGAGGAGAGTCGCCCAATTATCGCAATCGAACGGCAGATGCAAAGCAATCTTGGCATCTGGGCAACCGCGCATGTATCCGTGTCCTCTCTTTCTCTCTGTCCGTTTACGGGTTACGCGGTAGCCGCTTTCAGTTAATTTAATCCCCCGGGAATCGAGATTCAACAGAGGCATTCAGATCCCACCCGATGGATTTATATCGCGTAGATCACTATCGACGAGATATTTACTTCCACTCTCGTCTCGATCGAAATAGCGCCGGCTTAATTGCACAAAGATGGCATTAAACGCATTCGCTCAAGATCTTCAATCAAGATTTAACGTACCCTTCTTTTCAGTAATTAATTACTACCTTGCGAAATGTAGCGAGAATTCTAAAAAAAAGAATTTCCAACCCTTCAAAGATTACCTCATTCCGAGTTAAATGAACCGAGATTCAATTTGTATTGTTATTGTGCAACATTCCGCATTTTTCCAATAAACACATTTCATCACGTAACTTTATAATTATCTCCAATTCTCTTCAAATCAACATTATATTTCTCAAACATATCACTGACTCAAAATCACTTTCTGTCAATATTTCATTTCTCGGATCAGAAACTTCTCTAGTATATTAGGATTTATAATATATTTCCCGACAGAAGGATTTAGTTTCGAGATTGTGTAAGGTTTATTGAAAACTCATAAAATATAGTCGTAAAAGTTTTTTAGTATGCTTCCAACTCGTGAAGGGAAGAGAGAGAGAGAGACTCTTCATAAAGTGTATAATAATTATTGCCTATATAGAGAGAAGAGATTGTTCATTAGGTATAGAGGGACGATAAATTATGTTGCGCAAAAATCCGGGAACCGCGGAATGGAAGTTTTAGGTCCGCAGCCATTCAGATTTATGTTCTTTCCGTATAGGCATTCCTAGAACAACCCAACAACGAGCTTAATTCTTTTTATGAAGTGAGTCCAGTTATATAGAGGTCGAAGAATTATGAGTGTTAATTACCGTCCCGACTGCCGCGAGACGAGAGAGTGCCTTTCTGATTAGAGGGGTATTTTGTTAGCACCTGCAGCTCCCTGAAAATGTAACCATCGATCCTACTCCATTCATGCAGAATCCAATCTTCCGTAAAACATTTAATTAATATGTTGCATATTACTTTCTACTCATAAAATTTAACAACCTCAATCGTAGGCAATTTAAATTAATTGAAAATTATAAAATTAAATCAATTAAAACTTTTTCAATATTGATTATTAAATTTTATTAATTTCTTGACAATTCAATGAATAAAGTGTTGCAACCATAGGGCAACCATGACGATGTTAATAGTTGCTATGGTAACTGATTCTATGACAACCGTTGCTATGGTAATAGTTGCTATGGTTACTGTTTCTATGACAACCGTTGCTATAGTAACTGTTTCTATGACAACCGTTTCTAAGTAACCGTTGCCATGGTAATAGTTACTATGGTAAATGTATCTATGAAAACCGTTGCTATAATAACTGTTTCTATGACAACCGTTGCTATAGGATAACCGTTGCTATGGTAACTGTTTCTATGACAACCGTTGCTATGGTAATAGTTGCTATGGTTACTGTTTCTATGACAACCGTTTCTATAGTAACTGTTTCTATGACAACCGTTGCTATGGTAATAGTTGCTATGGTTACTGTTTCTATGACAACCGTTGCTATGGTAATAGTTGCTATAGTAACTGTTTCTATGACAACCGTTTTTATAGTAACTGTTTCTATGACAACCGTTGCTATTTTAATAGTTGTCATTGTAACTGTTCCTGTGACAATCGTTGCTACAAAAAATGCAGTTTTCCAGAATCTAGATGTATATAAGTAAAAAAAAATCGTGGATTTATAAGTATTAATTAAAGATGTTTGAAGAAAAAGCAATCTTCTGCCCTTTTCCAGAGAGCATATAAGGAATTTATTTATCATCACAATCCGCATTTACACAGCTTAAAAGTAGTCTTTGAAATTCCCATAAAACTTGGACTGACGTAAAACTTGACCGGAACAGCATAAAGTGAAACGGGTTTAAATTGAAAAAGGGCAATTGCTCCGCGATCAAGCGCAGCACCATTCCAAGGATTGTCACCAAAAGCAGTTTACATTCCTTCTGCCAGTTTGTTTCTTCCTGGCATAATTCGCACACTCTGAAAATTGCCTGCTCTAATTCCAATGTAATTACTCTCTTATCCCCTACTACAAATACAGAAGGAACGAATAATATACACGTACATTGAAAATGAAGACACCAAGGGAGTATATATAATAAAAAGGAGGGGAGTGTAAAATACGTTTGCATTCCGTTCAAAGTGCGCGCGTCAATTAGCCAGCGCTCCTAATTGAGACATACCTATTACAACAATTTGGAGCAACCCGTTATTAGCGTGCACAGTGCACATAATGTATTTATAATCATTTGATTTTTCGGTGAAATAATTTTATGTCCATCTTTCAATAATTCGAGGTGTTTGCCATAATCCATCATGGAAAATATTTATTTTTTGAAATATAAGTAGCATAATCATATCAGCAAGAGAAAATTATTCATAACAGCTTCAGGTAATACATCTTGATGTTTATATTTATTATATATTTAATCTTTAATGTGAAGAAATAATCGAGAAATAAAATATCGAAGAATTGAAAACAGCGCGTTTGAGAAAGAGCAGATATACATTGTATGTTAATTGAATGGATTGATTGATCATTTCTTGTATCATGAAAATTGTTTTTTCCGGGCGCGCGTACGCGGTTATAAGACTCTTTTTTTCCGCACTCTTCATCTTTCGCAAAAGAGAGCGAGAGAGAGAGAGAGAGTTAAAATTATACGTCTTTGGAGTTTCGCCGCGCCATGTATAACCCCGGTATAAGAAAGGGCGACGAAGAACGGGACTGTGATAAATCACAAATTACACGAACTCGTTGCGGCTGAAGACAAATTGATCCTTCGAGTCATGAGCTACGCAGCGGGTAATAATATAATTATAGGACTGCCAGGTTCTTCCTTCGATCTTTCAGTTTCAGCTTCTTACCACTTACTCATAGTCCCTTATTGTACAAAATATATATTTGATTTACAGTTGAAAGTTTTTCGATGGATTTCAATAAAACCGATGCGATGATTTAGCAACAAACTAGCGAATATCGAATCTCTTCGACCTCAGTCCAATCTTGCCGGGTAGAAAAATGTTTTGTAATGTCTAGGATCAAGTTTGGATCCAGCCAGACCAGATCTAGTGCCTCTGGTTTGAAAGCTTCTAGCTTGAACCATCTCTGATACTAGTCAAAAGCTCTAGATAATCAAAATTCTTAATTGTAGGGCTAGCAACTCCAAAAGTACAGCGTCTAGATCATGATCGAATAGGTGGACTCTTCTGATCTATTCAAATCAAAGGAAATGGATTGGAATTTTTAATGAAAGAGCCAATTGAGGTGATGGGAATAAGGAAGGTAGGAGGCGATTCTGAGATAATTAGGAAGATAGCGGAAGTGTCGACAGTTTGGAAGTAAACTGGCACTGAATTGGCGAAAAAGAATATCGAATGCAAAGAGGATCATTATATGAGCATAAAGGGTATAGATGTGGTGCAATAAATACTTCAATCAGCGCCCTTTAGTTCCAACGGACAGAATGGCGGCGGTATCCAAAGACTTCCAACTCTCTGTCTCATTGTAAAGTACGTTTGCCTCCTTGACAGCCACCTGCGACCGTTCTGAGTTGCTTCTTCAGCTTGATCTGCATATCTCCCTCCACTTCCACTAGGAATTCAAATTTCCGACTAGAACTTGGAGAACATTTACCAATTTTTTTTCCTTTTCTCCTCGTGATTCAATTTCCAAAAATCATTTATCACACCCCAACCCTCATGAATACATCCGAGTAATAAATCAGCCCAAGTCGCAGTTGTTTCCTGTCAATATGTATGAGATGTATTAAATATGATTCAAGGAGGTACGAATCGCGTCAATTATAAATTGTTTATGATCCGCAAAGGGAAGTCGAAAGAGAGCTGATTTTGATCGCGTGGCAGAAGCGGATATATTGCTGATGGAAAAAAAAGAAGGAGGGGATGAAAGATTCTTGGGAAAGGCAGAAGCGGCGAAAGGTCGTGTTGTCAACGGCTGATAATTGGGTGAGTAAAACGACACGACACCCTCATGCTCGTGGGTACGATCATCTGCCCGCATTTGCAGGGGAACGACTGGGACACGCTGCCACCATCGGGGCATCTCTTCTCCCTCAGTCAAGTCTTGTCGGCACAATAAATCTGGCCGTTCTCTGGGTAATTGGGTTCACTCGCTCAGATCAATCCGATACTGTCTACCTTGTGTACGTCCACCCGTCCATCCATTGACTCACCGATACTTTTACCCCGTTCCCTGTGTCTCCTTTCTTCCGCCAAAAAAAAATAATCGCCCTGTTGTAATTGCCTTCGATTCACATCTTGCTTCAAAATTAGATCCAGTGATATCATTGTAATTATATTTCACATTTTATTTTCCAAATTCGCACATTCAACAAAAAAAAAAGAACTGATTCAATTTGGAAATTAATGAACTGTCTTTCAATTCGTGTTTTTCTTTAGGGTCGTAACCTTCTTATTCAGTGTCTCCAAATGAGGAAAGAGGATGAAATTTTATTCCTTGGAGGATGAAGGTACAGCATATATATATATTTGCGGAATGGGGTAAAGGCGACTCAAAATCAGGGACGCATGCCTATATAAAGCGAACCGCGAAACGAAAGCGGCTTGTTATGCGTCGGTCTCTCATTCAAATCGGGCCAAGATCGTGTCGTATGCAAAACGTCGAATTTCCAAGACTCTCTCCTCTTCACAGAGGCACCCGAAGAGTTGGTACCATGGCAAAAAGACCTGCCGATCTGTGGGAGTCAGTTCGAGTCCGACTATAAATCTGAATAATAAATGAGTCCCAACGGCCTCTAAGAAGTCCCGCCTCAGCGTGGAGACGTTGCTGAGGGCTTTAAAAGATGAATTTACGACGATGCCGCCGCTCATGTGATTGTACGCGAGGGCACGACAGAAGAAACGCATGATCACGCGTTTTGTTAAAGCCCTGTACTATTTATACGGAGAGACGTCCGAATACATGCCCCAGTGATACCATCCTGCCTATTGACCTTCCTTTCGCATTAAGACTCACGACCTTGAAGCCTAAGTCTGTCCTTCAATAGAACATGAAGACAATGAAACATTTTCATTTCATTTTCAAACAGTTAATCACAGTATTAAAATTAGTTTCCTAATTTATTCCTCACTTTCAAGTTTCAAAGTGGTTTTTTTTTGCCAATCTCTATATATATCAATAATAAGATCACTACCAAAAAAACCACTCGATAAAATTGAAAATCATCGAATTCATAAAACCAGATTTGTAATCAAGATTATAATCTCTTTCTCCAGTTTGGCGTTTTCATTTAATAAATTGAATTTTGGATACGGTTATGGGAAAGTTGTTAACCACCAGTCTTATTTTGAATCGAAAGATTGTCGTCAAACAGAACTCGGACCTGATTCAGGTGGATAATGAATGAGCCAATTATGAAATCGTCGAAATTTCACACCGCGACCAAAAATTCATTAGAGAAGCTCGTAAGCATAAATACTTCAGTCATCCACGCCCAGTCCTATAAACAAGAGCAAGCAGTGCTGTGTGAAACTAGCAGTCAAGTCCGGCGGCTCACTTCCCACATATACATATATTGTATATATGTATTTGCCTCCTGCCGGGGCAAAAAATAAATGAAATTTTACGATATTTTCGTTATAATAAGACAGAAAGACTCATCGAGAATTTGTTAGACGACAATTATATGAATAAGCACGCAATTATTTAATAATAATATTTAATAACTGAAATTGGCTAAGCTTTAAATTTGAACACTTTTTTTTTTGTTAGTTTCATAAAAAATGAAAAACGAATACTTGATTTGAGCAGACAAACTATTTGGTTGGGAATTAAATGAGTTGTTACCAACTATTGAACCAATATTGGTCCAAATTTTGACTAAATAGACCTAAATATGCTAATTTAGATCGATTCATATCGGCAATACTGGCTCAAGAATTAATGCCAGGTCTCTAATTTAAATATTGGCCAAATATTGGACAAAATCATATCACCAGTATTTACCCAAGACTCAATGTCAGGTCTCGAATTTAAATAACAGCGCATTTGGCCAAATATTGGACAAAATCATATTGCCAATATTGACCCAAGACTGTAAGTGTAAAAATCAACATAGAATTTAACTATTGAACCAATATTGGCTCAAATTCTGACTAAATAGACCTAAATATGCTAATTTAGATTGATTCTTATCGGCAATACTGGCCCAAAAATTAATGCCAGGTCTCGAATTTAAATATTGGCCAAATATTGGACAAAATCCTATCGCCAGTATTTACCCAAGACTCAATGTCTGGTCTCGAATTTAAATAACAGCGCATTTGGCCAAATATTGGACAAAATCATATTGCCAATATTGACCCAAGACTGCGAGTGTAAAAATCAACATAGAAATTAACTGTTGAACTAATATTGGCCCAAATTCTGACTAAATAGACCTAAATAAATTAAATTCATACTTATTGACAATACTGGCTCAAGACTTGATGCCCGGTCTTAAATTTTAATATTGGATAAAATCGTATTGCCAATATTGACCCAAGACTGTAAGTGTAAAAATTAACATAGAAATTAACAGTTGAACTAATATTGGGCCAAATTCTGACTAAATAGACCTAAATAGGCTAATGTAGATTGATTCTTCTCGCTAATACTGGCTCAAGAATTAATGCCGAGTCTCGAATTTAAATATTGGTCAAATATTGGACGAAATTATATCGCCAGTATCGACCCAAAACTGGTCCAAGTTCTGACTAAATAGACCTAAATAAACTAAATTAAATTCATACTTATTGACAATACTGGCTCAAGACTTAATGCCCGGTCTTAAATTTTAATATTGGACAAAATCATATTGCCAATATTGACCCAAGACTACGAGTGTAGAAATAAACCAAGAATTAACATACTAAAACAATGTATTCTCAAGTTCTTGCTGAATAGATCTATATCTATGTTAAATTAGACCATTTATCACCAATATTGGCCCAAGGCTCAATGCCAGGTTTCGAGGTTAAATGTTCGCTCATGAAGTAGCTAAATATTGGACAAAATCATCGCCAGTATTGCTCCTTAGAGAGTGAGTGTAATAACCAACCTGGAATTTAAATATTAAACCAATATTGACGCAAGTTCTGGCTTAATAGACCTAAATTAGACAGATTCTTTTTGCCAATATTGGCCCAAGGCTAAAAATGTGATAGCGAATTTTAAGCCTTGAATTTAAAATTAATGAATTAAAAAGCGCTCTAAAGTATAAAAATAACTCTCAAGCAAATATTGGTTAATTGAAAGGTTTCAGTCGTTTCTAAATTCTCCATGGCTCAATACTGGCTCTATCTTGGGAACATTGTTTCCACAATTGGTCCAATCTTACGCCAAATGTATTTTTTCCACTGGGTATACGAACACGAAACTATTCAATACAAATTAAAATTGTTTACCCCAAGCAAATTATTTATTTGTCAAAACTAGGAGAAACCTAGATGAATAATTTTCCCCCAACGAAAAGTTTGATTCAGTTAATTATTTATTTATTATTTTATTTACTTATTTCGCTGAACCAAATTTTGCTTTACAACACAATTTGTCAGAGTGCAGTTCAGTTATTATTACATAAAGTAAAATAAACAACAAGGAGAAAAGTGAACCTCAACGTGAATAAAATCATTAAATGTGGTTTAAACTTTCAAAAGACTATAAAGCTATAGACAAAAGGCGGACGCGTCCAGTTTGCATCTCCATATACAGCATATATATATATAGTGGGGATGAGATCTAGAATCTCTGGAATTCACGCAAACGAAAGGTCTTTTGGAAAGACTATACACGTTTTCTAGTCGCGGCATATAAACACGAAGTAAAACTGAATTACACGACAACAAGCAACGTAAATCCTGTCAAAGGAGTTGGTGGAATGCCTTTGAAATTGCCCACTTGTTCAGTTTATATTGCTGAAACACGAAAGCTTTATTTCACTGAAAATCACCGTCCAATCTTTTTTTTTTTTTTTCTCTCTCTTTTTAGTTGTCGTAATCTCGTCAAGTAATAGTCTGTTTTGAAGAAGAAGCAAGCGAGAAAGTACCAAAAGAATTTCAGTATTTTGTTTAATGTTAATGAGCAACTTATCCGACCACATTGAATTTTAATAGTGCGATGAAAAAAAAAAAAAAGTCTCAAGGTCATCAGCTTCTCTTCACATTTTATCTTTATCTATTAGTGATTTTTTGTTAGTTTTTCATGATTTGATGATAGTTAGAACAGTTTTAAACTTGATGTCATCATGTTCAACTATCTGATGATTAGGTGAGGAAATGTTTCTTGAATAATTTATGTTACTCATTAGCTTGTATATATTTTGTGTGTGTGTGTATTTGTGTGGAAGTAATGGTAACCGACTGATGTGCGGGTTAAATCTTCACGCGGAGGAGATCAAAGGCCGAATGGAAATAACGAAAGGTGTAAGTGCGATATGAGAGCCACGGGTGTTACTGTTTCCTGCGGCGTTGAGCTTCTGTATGGAGCATATGGAGGGGTCCATGTCACGGTGTACTTTTGTCTTTTGCCGCCGCAGTACGTTTTACCCACGTAACTCACGTCACCACTCGAGTGATTAGATCTCCCTCGTTTTCTCATCTTTCTTGCTGCTTCCAATCTCATTTTTACAATTCATTCGCAATCGTTCATCCTATCATTCCTTCCATTCCTTGAAAATTGCTTTGATTGAAAACGCTTCAAGCATTCAGAAAAATAAAAAAATTCGGATCAAAGAAAAGACAAACAAGAAATTGTTAAATCTCCAGGCGAATTTAATGAGATTATTAAAATCAATTTAAAAGCATTCAAAGAAGATTTCTATTTATTAGATATTAAGATTTTTTTTAGCTCTCATGAGCATAATTTATATTCACGGTTCATAGCGTGAATTCGGGGAAATTTTTTTCTTAACTGTTTCATTTAATTCTCGTCTACGTGGAGAAAATTAAGAGTGTGTGTTTTTTACGACACATACACGTCGCACGTAATACGCGGAACCAATATATTTCTTTTGGGCTGAGCCACATGCGGGGACGAAACAACCAACACGCGCAACTTCCACCCAAGGACGCCAAAAAAAAGTATATATATATATAAATGCGCGAAGCACTAATTTTTCGGTGCATGAAATCTTTAAAACCCGTGCAATTGAGTCATTTTTAGAGGAGGAATTAAGAGAGCGGTGTGTGTATGCATTTTTAGCTTGAAATTACATAATTACATATATGTATGGCAGGCGAAAACAAAAAATGATGGAGATCTTCATTTGCGAATCAAACGACATTCTAGGGCGAAAAAGAAACTTTGTTCGCAATAATTTCCTCAACAGGAGAATCATCGGAAAGTTAAAATTTCTTATTAAGTAATGAAAAGAGGTGTCTCATATAATTAAGGAATACAAGTTTAACACAAAATTTAGAATGGAAAATTTATACAGGGTTTTTATTACTTAATAAAAAAAAAATTCCAAAAAAAGGGTAGATTTTGAAAAAATAAAAAAATTCTGTTATATTTTCTGATAGGTAAAAATATAATTCAACCGATTGGCAAAAAGGATGAGGAAAATATTTCAATTTTGACAAATTAACTTGTCTTCCAAGTTCACAAAGTGAGATGGCTGAATGCCTAATGTACTGGATTTGTAACAACAAGAAGCGGGGTTCGATTCTTTACGACTTTGAACATTTTTCTATTTCAAAACTAATTTCTACTCTCGCTGACAAATTCTATGCGATTTCGAAATAAAAAATAATTCTGTATCAATAAAATTCAACAAAAGAATTTTCTACTTTCGCCCTATTTTAAACAGGGCTCTAGCAAGGATCCAGCCAGTTTTTCTATTTTCTATAAAAGCGCTAGTTAAAATCCTGATTTAAATATAGAGCAAATTAAACAATTACTGCAAGAGATTTGTAAAAATTATACTCAACGGACAACATTTTTTTATGTATTATATAATCAACACTGAAAAAATTGCCCCACTTTACCCTAATATTTAAAAAAGGGCTTTAGTAAGGGCCTAGCTAGTTTTCCTAGTTTCTTGCTACGACCTTTGTTAGAGCCCTGTTTTAAATAGGGCAAAGTAGGAAAGTTTTTGGTCGCGGGTATATAATTTGAAACAGGGCTCTATCAAGGGCCTAGATAGTTATTCTATTTTCTAGCAAAGCGCTAGTTAAAATTCTAAATTAAATGGACCAAATTGAGCAACTATTGTAATAATTACAGTAGTGACAAATTTTTGTTTCATATTGTCGTATAATTAAAACAGGGCCCTAGCAAGGCTCTAGCTAGTTTTTCTGTTTTCTGGTAATGCGTTATTTAAAATTCTGATTTAAATGGAACAAATTGAACAAGTATTGTAATAATTACAGTAGTGAAAAAATTTTTTAATGTATCATATATTCATATAATTGAAACTAGGCTCTAGCAAGGCCACAGCTAGTTTTTCAATTTTCTAGAAAAGCGCTAGTTAAAATTCTAATTTAAATCAAGCAAATTGAGCAATTACTGAAAAACTATCGTAAAAATTATACTACACTGACCAATTCTTGTAATATATCATATAATTAGTGTTTCAACAATTTAAATGCCTCGTTTTTGAAATGGTTACAATTCGGCAAATGTCTAAAGTGGAAGATTATTAAGTAGACAACAGTAGGGCGGAATATATATGTAGCTTTTGTAAAACGACCTTGCGCCTTTTTTTTGCAGAGCACAAAAGTTAATTTGATTTTTTTTTGTGGCGTACAAATCGTCAGGGGATTGCGAACGATGAGCGCCATGTGTCCGACGGTATTTTGATGAGGAACAGACGGACTTGTCGGGGCAGCACGCTGGAATTGCAATTTGAATTAGCCTCGATAGCCGAAGCAAATGATTCCTAAAGAGCAAAACACAGCATCCAGCGCGAGCAATAATATTCCCTGCGCACTAAATATAAAAAAATTAGCCCTGAGAGAGAGAGAGAGAGTAGAGACCGTGAAAGAGGTTCGGATTTTTTGTCCCTCGACCCTCGTTTAGTCGTTTCATTCGAAATATTACAAAAAAATGTCATTCAAATCTCCTTTTTTGTCAATTCTTTGCAATTGAAAATACCGAAAATATATTTACTATTTTTTTGTTACTAAATAGTTTGTTAATTTATCAGTAAATAAATAAACAGATAAATAATATAATAAACATTTATTTATTTTGTAACAATTTAGTAATAGTTATTTTTTTACTAAATTGTCAAATGTTTATTAATAATAAATTTTAAAATTATTTTTTCGTTTCGTTTTACTTAGTTTGGAAACGAACCGCATGAAAGCTTGAGAATGAAAAGAAGAAGTTTCAGCAGTCCACAGTGAGAGAGCAGCAGCTCTCTGCTGAAAATCGTTTCTCCTTCCTTCATGGCACTTTCTTTTATTTCTTTTTCTTGTCCCCCTCTTTCGTATAGAGAGAACTCACGCGTGGCACGCGTTTTCTCTTCGGTTGAATTCGATTATACTCGAATCCTTTCGGGACCTGATTCTCCCCACGTGTCTCTCTCGAGCCGATCACGCGTCCTTATATTATACGCATGCGTCATACATAATTTATCATCAAATGATTCAATACAAAAATCAATACAATGAATTATAAAATTATTTTTAATTTTTAACTCTATATTGTATTTATGAATTTATCAACAAAACAAAATTTTAATAAAATAAAATTTATTAAATTATTCAATTAAATAAATATTCAAATTATTTTTTAATCGAATGGTAAGATTAATTCAATTTGAAAGTTGAAATATATTCTTCAAGCTTAAAATGAAACAAGAAGAATTAATTTTAAATGAAAGAAAAACAATTAACTTTAAATGTATATTGAAATCAATAAATTTTTTAATGAAATGAAATCAATTACGTAAAAAAAAATTTAAATTCGTTACATAAATATGACTCACAAATTTCAATCATAAATGAATTATAAAAAACTTCGTGCGACATCGATCGGTAGTGATCTCACAGTCGTATTATTTAAATAAATTATAAGTACCTATGTAATTTTTGTGTTTTGTGTTGATAAGTTGCGTTACACCTTTTGTTCATTAAAATGTACCTAACGAGCAGGCTGAATAAAAATAAAATTATTTATTACTTCAAATGACTTTGAGTTATTTTGTTTATTGTTAAATCTCAAACAGAAATTTTAATTTTCTCCCAAAATAAAATTAATTTTTGTTATCTTTATACCGATTTGCGGAAAAGTAACTGTAACAATCTCAAACAGAAATTTTAATTTTTTCCCATCAAAATAAAATTAATTTTTGTTATCTTTATACCGATTTGCGAAAAAGTAACTGTAACAATAATTGTAGAATAATTTTCGAACAAATATTGGAGTGATTTCTTTTTTTTTTTAAAGGATCATACAGCAGATGGTTCACGAGTGAACCCTTTATATTTATAATAATATTATATACATAAGAATGTTCTTCCGCAGAAAAACATCAATTTTTTGAGTTATAAAAGTGAAGAAAACCACAAAATTCTTTTCATAAATATATTCCCTGGTATTCATAATTCTCATTAAAATTGAAATCACTAATTTTATGTAGGAGTATAAGATTTAACGGTTAACGGTTTCGAACCATAAAACTTCTATATAAAAACAAGATCGACTTTTGGAAAAAAAAAATAAATTACATTGAAATTGCTTTTAAATGAGTATTTTATTTGCAACCTGTGGTCATTCGGAATATCAGGTTTATTTTATTTTTGTCGACTTAATTAAAGTGTAATTAAATGATGATCAGATCAGTAAATTGTACTTTAAATGTTATTAATTTTATTTGAAATCCAAGTTAATCCATGAGGAAAAGAAAGTTTCATTTACATATTAATATATTGGACATTTTTCTTTGGCTGCTCATTTAAAAAAAATATCCTTAATGAAATTTCAGTGATTTTAATTATTATAATATTAAACATTATTTACCGTTATTATATATAATTTCATAAGAAAGATTATTTTCATATAGAGAAAAATTATATATTCATTCAGATTGTCCTCTATTCGTTTGTTTTGGTTTCATTTTCTTAAGTTTAGTTCATTGTTTGATTATTATTGTTATTCATTATTATTAGTAGTATAGGAAGACAATTTTTATTAAATATTTTCCTAAATATTTAGAAATTTTTTGAAAATATTCTCAATATTTATAGAATTTTAAAGAAATATTTTTTGAAAGAAAATGATGATTACTTTGACTGAGCACTTTTAAAAATTACAAAAGGTATTATTTGCTGATTATGAAACAACATTTTTTCCAGATTTATTCACACTGCCCATCTGGTATCTTCACGGGGTCATTGACCTTTTTCACGAAAAAATATTTTGCAAAACTGCAAATTTCTCCAATTTTCGCAATTCTAGGGGAAAAAATTCGTTTATTTTTAATCTTGAATGAAAGTTTTTTTGTTATGCAAAAAAAAAATTTTTTTTGTTTTTTTTTTTTTAATTTTTACGCAAGGATAAAATGATATTTCGTCCTTGTTAAAACGCGACCTCTGGAAATTGTACAACGCACCTTGAAAATAATGTAGCGGTCGATAACTTTATCCGCAATCGAGGAGAGAAGAAAGGTAAATGATCTCTTTACCATCTACAGAATATTTCTACAGATTCCTTCAGCATCAGTATTTAGTAAATGTTTCATAAATTTAACGAAAGGGAATAAATTTAATTAAACAAAAAAAAAACCCCCCATTATAAACAATTGGAAAAATTTTTAAATGTTTCATTTGTAACGAAACAAATTCTTTCCGTTTGTTTCTAATTTTGTTTCTCGATGATAATAATAATTATTTCCTGATTGTTATTAATAAATAATAATAATAATTATTATTATTATTATAATATAATTATTATTAATTAATAAATAAAATAAAAATAAAACTTAATTAAAAATAGAATTAATTAACAATTACTATTTATAATTATGTAATTAATTTAATAATAAATAGTTAAATTAATTATTAAAATTATTAACATAATTTTTAATCAATAAACAGTTATTGTTATCATTATTGGTAATCAGTTATAATAGAAACATAAATATCAGTTTAATGGAATTATTTCACCTAATATTCTTTTTCCCTGCGATCTAAACGAAGGGAATATTTTTTTATTTCTGGAATTATCACGCTTTCTTTTTCTGGTCAGTCGGCTCTTTTAAGTTATTTGAACTCATAATTCTACAACGCCAAAGAGCTTGTTCGCCCTCATAATAATTGACCGGAAACAAGCCTTGTAATCAAGAGCAGTGCCATCATTTGGCACCTGTTTCTCCCTTTATTTTTCAACTGGTTAAAGTCAAGTGATGTTAAAAATACGTTTTGATTAAATTTAATGTACCGTTACTATTCCAAAACTACAACCGTATTTATATATTGATAATATAAATAATTGATTTCAAGAAATAAAAAATACTAATTCATTATTGCGAATTAATAAACACACATTTAACTAACTAATAATAAATTTAATTATTATACAATAAATTATTGTATAATAATTAAATTAATTATTAGTATTATTAGTTGGTTAAAATTAATTATTATACTGTAATTATTTTATAATAATTTAATTGTGAATTTCGAAAAGGGCTCAACTAAAAAGCTATAAGTGTCATTTTCGCATAACAAACGACAGTAAAAATGACTCTTATGATTTTTAGAGTTGAGCCCTTTTTGAAATTCACGAGTCAATTAAATTTATTATCAGTTAGTAAAATATGTGATTATTAATTAATTTAATAATTACATAATTGTATGAATTTGTACAATATAATGTAGCGTAAATATATTCAAAAGTTTTTTTTTAATTATAATATAATTATATATTGTATTATAAATAATAATTAAAATAATACAGTGATTATAAATGTTTCCTAAACAATGAACTATTTCTAGTCAAAGAAAATATGGAACAAAAGTTAAAAGCGCGTTACCCGAAAATAATTGACATTATAGAAAATTGTGGGAAAATATTAAAAACTTACAAATTCATAATATCGTGAATGAATGACAGCATATAGAAACCGTATTTATATTGACAGATGTATAATATGTTAGAAAAAGGGGAAATAAAAATAATAGGGGCTCCTATGGTTTTTAACTTTCTTTTCAGTTACACACAACACCCTTAATATCTTAAAACCATATAACATGCAATGTTCTCTTCAATTGTTCCAACGTATAAAATTCACCTCTATTTATTTTACCGCACAAAAAGAACTTTGTTGTGTTTTAAAAAAAGGTATATCAAGTATATAAAAATTATTTCTTAAGAAAATAATTTAGAATCAACAAGTATTTTTATATTAAAATTTCGTAAGAAAATAATTCAGAATCAATAAATATTTTTAATTTTTTATATTATGGATATAATTTCAAAAAAAAAAACTTTTAAAATCAATCGTGTTTTTAAGGGGTGAAAAAATTTGTGAATTCCAAATAAACTTTACCGCGTGTGTTTATGAAGCGCATCCATGGGAATTTGATAAATCATCATATAGTTCTCACTATATGGTTCAGTAAACAAATTTTGAAAAGAAAATTCCAGTGTTCGAAAGTTGCAAAGTTTAACAAATATGATTTTTGATTTAATATGCAGATCATTGTATAAATATTTTTCTCTTAGCTGCTACAAAGAGGAAATATTGTCTCATTTGAGGATATATTTTTAATCCAATTATATGAAAATGCGGTGCTAATCTAACCATTATTGAGAAATAATATTCATCGTGAAATATTCCCACAGCGATAGTACCTATATATATATATATATATAACCACCTGGTTGCGCCTTATGGAGCGAAGACCCCTTACACCATACACGATGATACCAGGACGAGGGTGTAATTTAATTTTAATTAACCTTCGAGCGTGTCACCTTGTGAATTGAACCGGTGAATTATATTCAGAAAAAGGGTTAAATACAAAGGACAAGATATTTACAAGAACAAAATTTCTTGTTTATTTGTCAACAATGTTTCAACTGCAATGTTGCCGCAATGTTGCTACAAGCTTGAAATGTCCCGCACCTTCGCAACATTGCACGGCAAGGTTACCGCAACATTACACGATAACATTTCGGCAACATTATTATTCAATATTACAGTTAGGTTACTTGGCAATGTTGCGTCAATATTGCGTCAATATTGCCGTGTAATGTTACCGCAATATTGCACTGTAATGTTGCCGCAATGTTCCAGAGTAAAAGTTATTGTTTCTTTTAATTACATTAATAAAGCTATAGATATAAATAATTACTTGTAGATTTAGATAATAATTTTGTATATATAGTTAATTATTTTATATACACTTGTAAATAATTATTTTAAATATAGAGAGATATAGATAATTATTTAAGTTATTATAGATCTGTTTCGAAAATATTTTCTCACGGGTAAAAATATAATTTCTCTCTCCCCCCCTTGTCCTCAATGTCTATATAGAGATTATAGTTTCTAGGACACGCGAATGCGTGCAAAGGAATGGATCATGCAGGTGAGGTCATGATTTCTGATAAATGCCCCAAAAAATTCCAGGTGTCAGTACGCGTGTACCACGTGCCGGTTTCCCACGTGTACATAGAACCCTCCGCGTGTGACATATACGCATATAATTCCTCACCTTTCATTTCTATTCTTTATTTCGCCAATCCTATATATATATATATACTCATATCCAGTCTTATTCTTTTGATCTCATAGTGTGCACCCCTCACCCTCTCAAGATTTTTAAAATGCACTCTGGCGACGTCATACGCCAGCTGATGACTCCACGCGTTACGTCACAAACATATGTTCGCCAATTTTATACCCATTTGCACAAAAATGCCTAATTTAACAAATACTTTCTTACTTACTACTTTCTTACTTACTATATTAAAATGATTATCACGGCATTGAATCCCCATGGTTGACAAATTTTTAAGATTTATTTTCAGATTTGGTAAAGACCATCATTTAGAAAAATGGAGAAAAACGAATATTGTTTATAAATTTAATTGCAAAAATAGTCCTGTGAATTATATTGGTGAATCAAAACGTTCTCTAAAAGCTTGATTAATGGAACAGAAAAATAATAAAGCAATAAAAAATCTGTAGTCAAAGCGCATCAATCTGAATAATTCAATCATGAATTCAACTGATGGGATAATGCTATCATTAATTTTAAAAAAACTTTTTTTATTAAAACAAAAATTGCGCAAAATTCAGAATGGGACTTGAGTGAAAGTGAAAATTAATTTGCGGATATATTTTACATACAATGTACGAGTTTATATGTACATGAGGAACGCAACGTGGGGTCTTCCGAATGTTTTCGGTATATGGTAGTTCCATGAGGTTATTTAAAATGACAAGCATGTATTACTGTGGCAGATGCTATCAGCAAATACCGACACAGACATCCCACCGTAAAGGAAGGAGGAGTCAATATTCATGAATTCTGTGACATTCGATGTTCAAGTTTCACACGGTCACACGAAGGAGAGAGCAACAACATTATGTATATTTGCATTAGTTTATATTCTTTTCTCAACCCCAAGTGTAAATTCCTCCATCGATACTATTTTCTCCATTTACATAAACTAAACGAATTTATCGAAATTATATACAATGAATTATAAAGAAAAAACAAAAAATTCCTTTAGTTCCAGATTTTCCAAAAATTCCTACCAACATAAATAATAAATAATTTTTATTATTTATTATTCTAAATAATAAAATTTGTTATTCATTATTTACTATTTGTATTAATTAATAACGGAACTCGACATTTTGTTATTTGCAAAAAAGAAAATAAATAACATAGATAAGTTCCGTTATTAATAATTATACATTGCATGTATTTCCGGAGAAAAAATCTGGAGAAATTCGTTCTTCATTTCTGTATTATATATTAGGGGTTGAAAATCCGCAAAGCTTGAATCTTATAACGTACAAGACAAGCGTTTATTTTGTTCAATTAACGTCTGCAATGTACTATATTTACGCAGAGAAAACGATTCAAGAAAGTCTCGCTCTGATGATTAACGTGTAGAGCATGACATTGCAGCTGCATCGTATAAGAAAATCGGTAGAGTAAATTGTGTATACGAGTAAGCACACTACATATATACATACACTAGGATAAAGTCTGCGGGCAGGTGACGTTGGTCGCGTGCCAAACTCCCCTTCTTACCCAACAAGAAAAGCATCTTGTGCAATGCCATTGTCCTTGCTCCCTTCTTATTCTAGATTCACAGTCCTTTTAACGCTCAATCGAAGGGGATTTTACCCTTCGAACTTTGCGTACATACGAAGTTCCCTCACTTCCCTTATATGTTTGAGTCTGCTCTCTCGAAATTGTCTACTCTCTTCTAAGGACATTGCTCACTGGACTTTTTTTTCCTCTGGACCAAATTGAAAACAAAACATCAATAGATGTAAATTATTATTTAAAAAAATTTAAATACAGTTTATCATACGAACATGATAAAAGGCATTTATCTATTTATTATGAGATCAAGTTCCTAGGGCTTGGAGCCCTTCAAGGAACAAAGTATACATAGGGTCACAATTGCCGAAATCAATCAAACTGAATAACCAGATAATAAAAATAAAAAATTACTTTGTTTTTCACTTATAAACAAGTTTCTTTTCCGTAGAAATTCTTTTTCCGGGCAAGAGAAGCAATTTAACACTTAGAGTCAATAATTTGTTGAATTAATCGTCGTATTTTGTGATTTAATAACATAAATTTTCATTCAGTCTTTCCTGAAAGGCAATAGGTGCAAGTTGCTTCTCTCACACTTAGAAACAAGTTTTTTTCCGTAACAGGTGCAAGTGACGTGAAGTAACACTTATAGAAAAGATGAAAAAATGTTAAATTGTCACAAAAACGTTAATTTGTGACAGTTACATAAGTGTAACATAACAAACTTTATAGTTTCATTCAATATTGAAACTGAACCAATCAAAAACCAACTTATAACGACTTAGCTTCTTGATTTGCGACTTCTTTGTAATAAAACGTAATAAGTAACAACTTTATAACAACTGTAACTTTATGTAACTTAATTTGAAAATATTTAATAAATGTATAAAAGGGAATATTATTCTTGTTATTAACGCAAAACCGATAGATT
>JUFY01031590.1:0-12653 GCA_001855655.1 Leptopilina clavipes
AAAAAAAAAAAAAAAAAAATGCCAGACTATCTAATATGACATTTTCTTTATTGCCCAATCAGGGTTCGAGAAATAAGTTGAAAGCGAAAATTTACAAACTTCACAAATTAAAGCGGAAATTTATTATGCACAATGGTTTTATTGATATTGAAAACAAACATAAAATAAATGAGAAAGAAAGACGTAATTTTATTCAATGCAGAACTAAAGAACTATCGTCGACTATCGAGGAAGTAATGTCGCGTTTTTGACGCGGAGAACGATATTTATACCCGCACGAGAGAACGGGTGGGGGTAGGGCCTCTCTCTAGAGTCCGTGCTATGGATACAGTCTCCAACTTGAACTCACGAGCCAATTACGCATGTTATGTAAATATAGTCCTATATATAACATTTATAATTCGTAACGAAGTGAATAATTATATCAATATTATATATATTATGTAAATTAGAAAAAATATGATATCGTTGAAATTGAAAATATTTTTTTCAGATAAAGATTTATCGAACACACGAGAATATTTTTCTTTAAACAAAATAATACATTTGACCTACGTGTATAGTTTCAATTTCCTTTAAAGAAACGATTTTCGATTTTAAAAAAATCGTTCTGTTAAAAAATAAAATCTCTCGTATCAGTCTTCAGTATGCAATAAACTTTCTATGATTGCATAAAAATATTTTGTAAACATTTTTTTTTAATAACAAGTGGCACAACGTTTATTAAATTTTTCCTTTATTCATTTTTCGAATAATAGTTTATTAATATTATGTATTCTTAAAATTCTTTACTATATTTGTTTATTTTGTTAACTAATATTTACTTTTAAAAAATATTAATATTCATTATTAACGAAATAGTAATATTTATTTTTAGCAAATTTTTTCGTTGTATTTTTAAATAATGTAACTATTATTCAATGTAAATTTATTTATTATATAATTTATAATAATATATGTATATAATATAAATTTGGTAATATTTTCATTGTAAAATTGTAAATTATTGAGAAGTTCTGAATAGATGGAATAAATGTAAATATATCGAGTTTTTAATAAATTTTCTTTGAAAAATTGTTTAAATTTTCTTTTAGATAAATAGCATTGGTGGTAATTATTGGTCCTTTCGTATAGACTGCATTTTCATCTCATCTAAGTGGGGCGTAAGAAGAAGGAGCGCAAGCGCCGAATTATGGGGATAATGAGAGTGAGAGAGACGTGTCCGTTTTTCTCTCTCACTCTCATTGCCCCCACTCCGGCGCTTGTGCTTCGCTTACGTCCCATAAGCTTACTAGAACATATTTGTTGATAGTTGTCAGTCTTTTTTATTAATATTTTTTTAGAAATTAAAAATTTACAGATTGTACAAAAAATTGTCTAAGTGTTTTACGAAATATTTCGTATTACTTTGTTTAGTTTTGAAAAATAGCAATAATAATGTATTTATCGAATATCATATTTTTTGCCTCTTTTAAAGAAGAATCGGAGTTCAGTTTAACGTGATTTAATTTTTTTTCTATCAATTTTAATTCAAAATTCAACATTAGCCTTCTTGTTTCGTCATCCGATTATTCCTTGATTTTTAAATACATTTTTCATTTTCATTAAATCTATAAATAGAGCCGAAGACAAATTGAAACTATTTTACACAGAATTATCGCTTATAATATTTCGAATGTGATTAGAATAAATACACATGAATCTGAATTGCTGCTGTTCAAAGTAAAAACCTAGTAAGTCGCATTTGCCATAAGAGCGAAAGTCGAATAACAAAGCTAAGGGACGCTCGCCCTTATGGCAAATGCGACTTACTAGGTTTTTACTTTGGACAGCAGATTGGTGAAATTTTCTTTACACCCGTTCGATCGGTGAGAAGCCATTCACGCAGTCTCACCGATTCAGATTTGACTGTAATCTTACGTAGAGGTAGAAAATCAAGATTAAAAAAATGATGTAGCGTTTAATGTGTCGTTAACGTTTGACACTTAAGTAACAACTGCGACGAATGAATTTTTGAGATAAATTTCTGCTGAATTAGTAAGCAGGACTCGTCACTGTTGAAACGGGCTTTGAAGATGGGTGTTGACCTTGAGCACAAGCTCCACTTCTCACTCCATTAAATTTCATCCACGCATCATAGATATAAGCTGCAGTTGCGCAAAACCCGAAAAACTGTTAAAAAAATCCAAGATTTAAAAAACAGTATAGAACAAGAAAAAAAAATGTCACGCAATTCTAAAATGTGGGTTGATCTAAAAAAAATCGACTTTCTTTTTAATCAATACTTTGAAGATTATTAGAATATAACTTGAACCATACAAACAAATTTTCGAATTGTTTTATATAATAATTGTTAATAAAAAATCTCTTACCGCTCCAGCTCCGTAGCCTGGATCAATACTAACGCTAGTAGCAGCAACACATGCGGCAGCAAAATAAAAAATACTCAATGCACCGCAAAAGTACATTTCCTGTAAAAAGAAAAAGAAGAAGTTAAAGTTTCTCCATATTAAAAATTTTTAATAAAATTAAAAAAAATGAAAAATACTAACAATCTTTAACCAAGGAATTCTGTTGAATTTTTCCACCACGTGAAATAGATAAAGGGCCAGTAATGTGCCAGTAATCCAAAATCCAATCATGGCTACTGTATTAAAATAATTTCCACGACTAGAATTACTTCCTGCTGCCACCGAAATGCAGATGAATCCTAACAGGTCTAAAAGCTAAAAAAAATTGAACTATTAATTAAACAAACGATTTCAATCAACTATCAATTCAAAATGTCCAAGTAATGGAAAAAGTGGCACGACTTTGACATGCCCTTAAGATTTAAAACGTAAGACTTAAGACGTAAAACGTTAGTCCTGAAACGTAAAACATAAGACTTAAGACGTAAAACGTAAGTCTTAAAACGTAAAACATAAGACTTAAGACGTACAACGTAAGACTTAAGACTTACAACGTAAGACTTAAGACTTACAACGTAAGTCTTAAAACGTAAAACATAAGACTTAAGACGTAAAACGTAAGACTTGAGACTTAAAACATAAGACTTAAAACGTAAAACATAAGACTTAAGACGTAAGATTTAAGACTTAAAACGTAAGACTTAAAACGTAAAACATAAGACGTAAAACGTAAGACTTAAGATTTAAAACGTAAGACTTAAAACGTAAAACGTAAGACTTAATGATATTGTCAAAAATCGATAATCGGTCACGAAATTTTCAATGTATTAGACATTTTGTATTTCTTACTGATTTTGCTTTTTATATACTTACCGCCTGAGCGGCTTTTAGCATTCCTGGCAAAGTTCTTATGTACGATTTATCAAATCGAATGCTAGTTGGTGATGATGTTGTTGTGACTGTTGTTGTTGTTGTATGTTGTCCTGGAAATGCCTGATCCATTTTTCTCTAAATACTAAAAAAAAAGAAATTTTAATTTATGAGATAAAAATTTATTAAATTTTCAAATTTTAATTTAATTCTTGTTTTTGATTTTGATAATTGCAAATTAATTATTCCTTTTATGTCATAAAATCATTGAAAAAAGACAATTTAATATAAATATTAAAAACAAAAATTTTTCGTTATATATGCGTTACATAGATATTTATTTATATATATATATTACAGATTGCTATATGTGTAAATTTTTAGAAATTAAAAATTTTTTAATATTAGTGTTTGGTGTGTGAGTGTTCTTGATTCTTATTATATGTGACTCAGATTTAGTAATCATAACGCACAAGAGATCCGTGGGATGACTCCCACTATAGCGGCCAGGGGTGTTCGATTTATCTGACTAGCAGTAACATTAGAAGCTGGATGTACCTATTTATATAAATATTATGCAAACACAAAAATAACGGAAAATTCTGTAAATCATAAAACAAACAAAATCGTACAGAAAAAACTAAAAGAAAAAAAATACTATATCTAGTGATTTTAAATCCATTTTGATGGCATAACCTCGTTTTATTAAAATAAAATAATATATTATTATAAATTAAAAACAAAGATTTATTAATATACCGAAAATTAATTAAAATCATCATTTCAATCATATAATTAAGTTTTTATTGTTAATTTTTCAATTTTTAGAAAAAATATGTTTCGTAATGCCAAAAAAAAATTGAATGTTAAATAATAATTAAAATTTTGAAATTATTATTTCTTTTTTTTAAATATAATTTTAAATTCTAGCATTCTAATATTAAGATATTAAAAAAAATAGATTAGATTTTAAAGGAGGCGTGTTGATTACTTGCACATAATTTTTTGTATTGAATTTTATATACATAAAAATGTAAATTAATTATATAATAATGTCTTGACAATAGAGTGAAAAATTATTCCAATGTTTAAAATTAATCATATGACATAAATTTTTTACTTATTTCTTTCATTATATTAATAAACTAAAATATTCCCGCCTTTTTGAAGTTTAGGCGCATGCGCGACTCTAAAACAGTCCTTTTTTTTATTCTTAAAAGGATTATTATATATTTTTAAATTATGAAAAGAAATTTTAATTCAAATTTTAAAATACTTTTCTTTTCCCTGCATGTGGCGTCTCATTTTATACGTGTGTCAAAGTGAACTTGTGTGCATCATGAAGCCTGTTGCATCGATTTTCCGTTTACAATATAATACTACGAAGTATTTATTTTTTCAGGAAAAGAAAAAAAATTTACATTCTTAAAAATAATTGTTAACTCATAATGCATTATTATTTTCTCAATTTTTATTTTATATATATATGTATATATATATATATATATATATATATATATATATAGTTATAATGATTTTTCAACAATAATAAAAATAAATGATGTTTTACTTACTCAGTTTTGATAAAAGCAGAAAAATATATTTAGAAATATTTTTTTTAATTTCTGTAAAAGAAAATTTTTCTACGTAAAGATTTAAAATTTTACGTGTGAATAAATTTATTTGTATACAGAAAAGATTTCACTTTCTCATTTAATATGTGAAATAATTTTTACAGTATTTTTTTTTTTGAAATTTTGAAGACATAAAATTTTTATCACTTGTAAATAAACATTTAATTTTACAGACACCAATAATACACGTTGATGGGTGTGTTTAATTTACTTTCAAATGATTTTTATAGTGCATTCGGAGCAGTGGGAATTGCGTGTCTTATACATGGAAATAAGTAACGGTACTGAAAATGAAAACCACTGAAATTTTTTTCAAGAGCTCGCCCCCAGACAATATAAGTGAGAGATTCGAGAATCATTCAGCCACTTGTGGGTCTAAACAGGTCGGCTAGTATGAATTCTACGATTCAAAACTTTGCGCTTTTCGTTAAAATCGAATTTTTAAATACAAAGTTATTCAAACTGATAACTGATGGCAGTACATGTGCTCCTTGTGTCGAATTTTTGCAGTGTTCTTTACTATTGACATTAAATAATTTTCCTTTATTTAAAATTATTGCTAATTTTTACTCATTATTGCTTCCTCATAGGGAAGCTTTGTATTGGTGAAAATTTTAAATTGTGTGCCTTTTAAGGCGCATCTTTTAATATATGCTGTAATTCTGTTTCGAGGTAAAAAAATTTAAAAAATAAAAAAAATGAAATGAACACAAAAATGTTACGCTTCCAAAATTATTTATTTTTTATTTTATTTTATTTATAAACTTGACAGCAATTGAAATTAATTACGAGAATTCAAAACATTAAAGTATGAAAAAATTGTATGCATAACCTGTAAAAAAAATAAATTCATTCATTAATCTAAATTTATTTGAATACCAAAAAAATTTATTTAGATCAAATAAATATTTATGTGATTCAAATAAATGATTTATTTGTCTATTATCCATTTAATCTCCCAAGTAGAACAACATTTGACTACAATATTGTGT
This sequence comes from Leptopilina clavipes, assembly GCA_001855655.1. Taxonomy (NCBI): domain Eukaryota; kingdom Metazoa; phylum Arthropoda; class Insecta; order Hymenoptera; family Figitidae; genus Leptopilina; species Leptopilina clavipes. The sequence goes on from JUFY01031590.1 coordinate 5,908, forward strand.
AAATATTGCACGGCAATTTTGCCAATATTGCCTGGTAATGTTAAGGCATTATTACCTCAACATTGATTATGTCCGCCTTGTGGCAATATTGCCAAGCAATGTTGACGCAAAATTTCCAGGCAATATTGATTCAATATTCCCTCGCCATATTAAAAGCATTATAATAAAATAACTATTATAATTATATCTTACATTTATATATTATATTGTAATTATATTATAATAATTATTATATTATAATAATTTTTAATATTGCGAGTCAATGTTGCCTCGCAATATTGCATCAATATTTTCTAGCAATGTTGCGTCAACATTGCCCTACAATATTTCCACATGGCGGACATAATCAATGTTGAGGCAATATTGCCTCAACATTGCCGGGCAATATTGACACAATAATATTGAGTTCAAATGTTGTGCTATTTGGGCTGTATTTAAACCAAATATTTACTTATAGTAAATATTTAATTTTACACTGTCAAATAAAATGACTATATAGTCATTTGTAGCAAATGCGAATTATTTAAATCAAATAAATATTTTAATTTGTATAAGTAAATAATTCTTGAAATCAATTATAAAAATTATTTTAAAAATATTTTTTTCTAGTCACAGCACTCTTCTTCTATTTATTAAAACAGTTTTTGTGTTCTTTTATATTTTTGTTTTCATTTTATTGAAATTGAAAGTAGAAAATGTCGGGAATTTTTGACGCAAAGTGAGGGAACTTCTCACCATGCGACTAACCGCCTATAGTCGATTTGATTTGTCATTAATTTTTTATTTTTATAATTAACAGAAAACCAAGGTTAATTTTACTTCTAATAAGCAGTTTATAAATCCTAGTAAACATTTAAAAAAAAAATTTGCCATTTTATAACAATATTGGATTAATTTATGATGGTGAGGATTTTCCTCACCTGCGACTAACTGCGTTACAAAAAAAGATGCGACGGATGGAGGGTTAGTAATTGTTAAATAAATAATTCTTAGAATTAAGAAATTAAAATATTAAAGAATAGGGAAGAACGGGGTAATTCGGCGCACGGGGTAACGCGGCGCAGTCGAAATATCTTGAGATATAGGTAACTGCGCATGATGGTCGGCCATATTTGGTTGAGTAACTTTAACCTGTAAAGTTGTTTGTTTTCAATACAGATAGGATAACGTGTTTTCTCACATTACAAATTGATTATACACTGGTCACGGAATTGCAAAAAAAAACATTGTTTTTATTGTTGATTATAATTGATGGTAAAAGTAAAATAAGTTGTAAAGTACATTAATTAGACGTGTGATATTCGTTTATTTGATTTGATTCATATGGTTTTATTATTTTTGTATCGAAATGCTAAAACGGCGTCTGTGGTAAACCGGCATCAATAAAAGTTTATTATTTATCGGCATATTGTAAACGACATTGTATTTTGGAATTATTGTATTTATATTTGGTAATGAAACAAAATTTTAGTTTGAGGTTATGTACTGGTATTGAAGCTTCATAAGGAAGTTCAACCGTTTGACATAACCTCAAAATAAAAACTTTTTTTACCAACAAATGAAATTATAATTAAAAATGAATGTATCAAATTCGGAGAAATTCCGTTTTACAATTTTCATTGTTGCGAATTTAATTAATTACTTTAATTAATATTAAAATATTTTTCTTCGGACTACAACAACCAATTAATGATATATAATTATTTATATAAAAGCAATTGTTTTTATTTTATGGGGTCGTTTTCCAAAACCGACAGAAGGTTATTTCTTACATGACACTTTCAAGTCACTAAAACATTTGTAATATTAACAGTTTAAATAAATTAATAAAATAAAACAAATCAATAGTTAGTAAATGAGTCAGAGTAAAATATTAAAATACAAGAAAAAATCATAAATAAATAAATCAGTTGAGATTACAAAGGCAAACAAATAAAATTACACACATTAAAATTTATGTCAAATTCTTTATATAAATTAACTATGACTCGAGTCAAATTAAATAAATTTACAAATCACCTACCTACATCACATACAAACATACATACATTCACACAGTCATTAAAAAAAATACAATTAAGGACAAGTGATAATATAAATATTGAATAAGGAATTAAAATTAAATATTATAAAAGAGACAATGTACTCATCGCTTGGCAACTGAAGGGGAAGCGTCAGGAACGTCGTGGACTCGGAGAAAGGCTAAAAATTTATGAAGTTACCTTGAGGTCTACGGGGTCGGACACCCAGGTATGGCGCGGAAAACTCTCCTTTAGAATACAATTTAAGCGAATGAGGCGGAAAATTAGAGGAACCGCGCTTTTGTATGATTCCAAGATTTTACCCCTCAGAAAACCTTTTCTCCGAATCCACGATCGGATTCCACGAAATACCCCGAAATCATCTCTCGCCTGCCGAACTGCACCGACTTTCCCATAAGGTAATGGGTTATCTATATATGTATATTACCACTAAAATATAATTAATTATAATTACACAAATAATAATAATCTGCGATGATTAATTGTATTTGATCTTTATATTGTTATAATCAGGCGTAATTGATTGTGTAAAATTAATTAATTATGTCCAATTTTAATTATAACTGTCTACGTATTATTTAATAATTAGAATAAGTGTACGAAGGAGTTTAACTTTAGCCAATTCGAATTGACATTGAGAGTTAGTCTTAAGTGCCTTCTTCAACAAATTATCGGGACAAAATTTAAAGTTATTCCATGGTGGTTTGTAACGAACCATTGTGATTAATTACAATGAATTCGTTTTGCTATAAAAATTTGAGAATTGCAATAATTATAATTTTAACAACGAATTGAGAAATCGTTTTTGTTATACTTGTTGCAATCATATTTTAAAGAATGCACTAACTAAACGAATTTTATTGATTAGTTCAGTCAAGATTGCTACATTGAAGTGATTAACGCTAAAATTGACTAAAGGTTACTCAACTCTATTAAAGACAAACAAGGCACTCGAAATGTTGAAATTGCTGACAGTCTTAAAATTTAGGGTCATTAATCTCACTTCTTTCTTCCTGCTGCCTGCTTTCCCATACAACCATACAACCATACAACCATATTAAAAATACCTGTATTATAACATATTAAAACTGCTATATTGAGGTGTAAAAAAAAATATAGTTTATGGGCTGATAATCGAACAAAATATAAGAACAATATATAAAAAGGAATTGTGCAATCATAAAGAATAAAGTGGATTTATATCACTTTATAAAAATTCAATAAGATTCTTTTTATTTCACCACACAAGTTCGATGCCCTAAACTTGCAACCTTGCATTTTGTGCACCTGCAGTTTTCACAACAGGTCAATCCTCCTATTACCACTCCCGATAAATTGCCTAATAATTTCATGATCCCCACTGTTCCTAAAGAAGTTTTGATGACAATAAAAACTAACAGAAACGTCAATTTTTCGCAGTCCTTCTTGTCGCGTTAATCGCGAGCAACGTGTTGAGTAATTGCCGAGGATAGATTCTCAAGCGCAGAATTATAATACGTATATTATAATCGAGAGAATTTTATCCTTTGTAAAGTCACAAGCGAAGAATTACTACATAGTAATCGAGTGACATTCGAAACAAGTGAAATACGGCCGTCAAATAAAATCGCGAATCCTAACTTGAACGCAGAATTATTTCATATAATCGAGGAAGTTGTTTTCGTGATTATAAACTACCGATTTAAACTCTCAAATTCAAGCGAAGAATTACTCTTACAGTGTAATCGAGAATTGGTTGAAGTTAAGTCGAAAAAAGACTATTGTGAGTGAAAAGAAATTTAAGCCCACGCAGGACTATTCAACCTGGAGTGGTAGGATTAAGATATCAGGGTGAGCAATAATAATATTGTATCGTTCTAAACATATTTTTAATATATATATAATTAATATACATTATATAAAAAAAAAAAAAGATAAGGTGTCAAAAATCAGATGTGGTTTATAAATTAGAATAAAATTTTTGAAATAAAGGATAATTTTTAATTAATTTCGCTACCCCTAAATTATTAATTTACAAAAATAAAGTAAGATAAGTCAAGCTAGAGGGATAAAGTCCTGCTCTATAATAAACAACTATAAGAAATTATAGTTGGTTGTTGCGACCGAGGAGGAGATAATTAAAACAAATAATAACACATTATTATTTACCATTTATCTTAATTAAATAAATACGCAACAAATGGTGGCAGCGGTGGGATACTCCCTCGTTTCTTGCTATTATTCTTTTTATAAAAACCCTTAGTTTCTTGAAGAATTAAATACATGCATATGTATATGTTTTGTATATATATGTATTTTGATTGTAAACGATTATAAGTATCAGTCTTCTCTAGGTTCGTCGAACGGCCACTCTAAATAGAGGTGAAGCAAAATTTAATCGTTTATTGCAAAATATATTGATTCTTTAATTAACTAATCCTTAAAACTTTATTTCTTTACACTCTTCTATTTTCTTAAATGTGTTATTTAAAAAGAATTGAAGACATTGTCCCAGAATTCAAATATTACACAATTCCTCCAGTCCCTGGATTAATTTTGATTGCAGACTTAATCGAAATAAATCGTGTCATTAACGGAGGTCCTCTTGTTGAAACAGCTAATAGAACAAGATCACTCGAAATCGAAAATTCCGATAGTAACAGTAACATTAATACTGAACAAAATCCTCCTGAAATTGATAACGACTCAGATGAAGAACTCCCAGAATTGACTCCACATTTATATTACGATAGTGAAGCAACGACTGAACAGTATATGAGTTCTGATAGTTTGACTGATAGTGACAGTGACACAACGACTGAACGTTACATGAGCACTGATGAATTTACTGATGACGACAGTGACATGGAACTCTAAATAAATAAAAATAAATAAATTAATTAATTGAAAATAAACAATATATAAATAATATTAATAATCGAAAATTGTCTGTTATTTCTTTACAAGTAAATTCCGTGGTGGAATCAACCTTGTTTAAACGCTGATTTTTGACACATTATTAATAATATAAAATATATTGACAAACACATTCGAATTCTGCAAGGTCAACTAACTTGCATGCCATCGAGAAATAGTGACCGAGTTGTAAGCGGAGCATGCATCAGGTTACCACTCGAATAACATCACCCAGTTTTTTTTTTCTCAATAAAAAGAAAATACTAACGTAAACAAAAGGAAAAGGAATATTGTTCATTTATCAAAACAATTAATTGTTCTTTTGTTTTCTTTTCTTTCTTGCTTTCTATTTTTTGTTTGTCATTATTTTATTCCCATAGTAACTTTCACAATAAAATTTACAACAAATTAAATTAATTATCATCAATCAAAATGTCGACAGAAGGTAATTCGTTACCGGGTTCTAACCATCAAAATACAATTATCGACCCTCCAAATGTAATATATGTCCCAGCATTAGATCAATCCGCCGCAATGACATCAATGATGGAATGCTTCACTGTAGAACGAGGTACCCATCATTTACCGACTTTTGATGGCAAGGTTCCTCCCTTGAGAGACTTTTTACAAGACGTTTCAAATAGTACTGTTTATATGACACCCGCCACAGAAGCCGGGTTCATAAAATCCGTGTTAAGCAAATTGACAGGGCTAGCAAGGGAAAGCGTTCGAGACATGCAATTTCGTACTTTGAATGACGTGGTATTATTTTTAAAAAAACGGTTTTCCAAACCCAAAACTTATCAGTGGTATATTGATGCCATTGCTAATCTGCGCATGAAACAAACTGAGTCAGTCAGCGATTATAATGATCGACTACAAGGATTTATTAGTGGAGCGAGACATTCGTTGGAAGATAAATATCCAGGAAACGTACCGGGTTCAGAAATCCCTCAAAGCCAAATTATGATGATTCCCCTCAAAGATTTTGCTTTAGATTCATTTATTCGAGGGTTACCAAGTGACCTATCAACGCATGTAGACACGCGCCGTCCTGTTGACCTCAGTGAAGCCCTAGAATTTGCCATGTATGCAGAAGGAAGAGATTCTTACATGGAACGAAGCAAAAACTCTTATCGCATTTCAAGACATTTAGATTCTGAAACGCCCCAGTCAACGAAATCAAACCTTGTAACAAGGACCCCCGAAAACCAAGACCGAATTAAATCTACAGAGGCGAGTGAAAAAAACAAACCATATGCCGTTATGAATCCTAACATGACTCAATTTCCTATGCCTTATCCTCCTATGTATTATCCGTACAGTCCATTTCAAGGATACCCTCCTTTTCCACCCTACATGCAGTATCCTGTCCAACCAAGAGAAATTCCACGACATGGAATTGCCACTCCACCTCGCGCTGTATCACCGGGACCTGCCAAATATTTAAACTCCCAGCAGATTCATCCAACGGACGCATCGATGAATCAAGTAAATCGCGAGCGTCCGAAGAATGTGACTTTCCAAGTGTCAGCAGAATCCTTAGGGCAGGAACAGAAACTAAAGATTCCCCCGTCATCGAATTAATCTCTGATAACCTTGCTAACAATAAGGCAAGCTTTTTAGTCGATCCAGGATCAGATTCAAATCTGATTAAGTTAGAAGCCTTACCACCAAAACAATTAGTAACAACAACAACAAAAATTCTTATTTCGGGCATTACTAGACATGTTGTTGAGACCTTGGGTACAGTCGAACTTAAAATTTTTAACCGAGATGTCGAATTTCATGTAGTTCGGAATTCTTTCC
>JUFY01031592.1:3959-26692 GCA_001855655.1 Leptopilina clavipes
TAAGATATATTCTTGAATAGTTGTAGAATCGATTAAAAATATTTCCAAAAAATCGATTCTTTTGACCCGATAAATGAGGGTCCCTCCTTAATCGAAGGTTTTTTTTACAATAAATATTTTTTATTTTATAAACAATTTAAGTCGTGAAATTTGGTCAAAAATAGAAAAATATATTTCCTAAAATAGTAAAGTTTGTGAATTTTATTAAATATAGTTGTTCGGTAAAATAAATTACTGTGCACCCTTTTATTTGATTTCAAGATTTTTATTTGTTAACATAAATATGGAGAAATCTGAGATAATGTACTTTTCTTTTCTTCAAAATGCTTTAGGTATATATTTTATACATATATTTCAGAATTATTATGCAGCACTGAGGTGAGCAGAGAATATACTTCGCATATTCTTTCTAACATTGCACTTTTTTTTACTTTTTTAAATGCGCATTTTAGCATTTTAAACGCTTTCTGAATAAAGTGAAAAATTCTCCTACAACCTTTTTAAATTGTAAAACTTTTTTTTCAAAGACATTGTTGAAAAAAAAGCAATAGGTCTTTTTATTTTTTAATTTTAAAATAAAGCATTTCAAAATAATAAATTTAGTAAAACCTTGCACTATTTACACATTCGAAAAGTCACTTTATAAAACTCTTTTATCACTTTTATGTGCACAGAATATATATTCTGTGGACATAAAATAAAATATAATATAAAAAATATATTTTTGAGTACCTCTAGGGCAATAATATTTCACATTTTACAAAAAAACATAACTAGTAATAAGTCCTTATTAAAATTGCAGTTTCTTAATAGGCAAAAAAAATATATACAAATTTGTAGAATCACATTCTACCAGCATTTCATTTTTTTCACTTTCCATTTAGCAAAGCTTTAGAATTTTACTTTATTCTCTTAATTTCTCTATCTATTTTTATAACGACACAGTTCCTATTAAGGACTTTAATTAAAAACACTGAAAAAAATTTAATTTCTAATTTCAAAATGCAAAAATCTTCCCCTGCTTAATACAAATTAATTTGTTCATAATTTGTAATGATGACGTGACACAGGTTTAAAGAATTACCTCCTGGAAGTCTTGTGAAATCGGTTTATGGACTAATTTAACGTTAGACACAAAAATGTTCAATTGTTAAAATAATTTATTTTCAAAGGAAATAAAAATATTATTATATAATGAGATGGATCGATAATATCAATACGGAAATAAAATAATTTTAATTGAGAGAAAAAGTCCCTTTGAACTGTCAATTTCTAAATTGGGCTTCATTTAAACGGATTTAATTTGAAATAAAAATATCGCTGATAGACTTATTGACAGTAAGATAATTATTTTTAAATCAAAATGTTATAAAAAGAAATTACATACAAATGTTTCACTATACTGTTCTTTGTTTAGTTGAGAAAAAAAATTGTTTACGAAGAAGTGTCATTCCAAAATATAATAAATATTATTTTTGAAAGTATTGCTACTGCAGAACTAAAGCACTATTTCTTTGTGTTCAGCAAGCTTAACCTTCGTTATAGCTTTTCCCCATCTGTATTCGAAAGGTCAAAAGTCAAAAGGGTATTCTAAAAAATTATTGTTGCGTGCATAAAAAATAGTTTCCGCTTAAAGAAAATTGAAGTGGTTATTAAATTAATAAATAGTGATTTTACATAAAGATCTTGGTTTTCTTTAATTATTTATACATTTATTTATCCTCACCTAAGCCACCTTTCATGGATCCTCTTCTTCTTGGACTTGAGAGTAATGTAACTTCCGTTTCCGCATCGTTCATTTCAGTAAGATCACTCGTAGACCTTCTGGCAATATTTTTTTCACTTTTGACATTATCGGTACTTCTCTCATTCTCCGTTTCATTTAAGCATCCTTGACTCTGACATGCCATCTTGTTCCTCGTCCTTTTATAATGTTCCCGATCTTTTTCATTCCATGAACTAAAACGTTTTCCTGGTCCCCAAACTTTTCCCCCTTTACCAAATTCCCTTCCTGATTTCGATTCCATTTCATAGCCAGGACTCGTTGGACTATGACCCGAATTCATGACAATTGTCGGTGACATTGGACTTTTTGGTCCAAAATTAAAACACGAATTTCTCCGTCTATCGAATGGTTTTGGACTTTTTTGACCGAAACTTATTGAACTTGGTGAACGATGAGTCATTCCTGGAGAGACGGGACTCTTTGGCGGATAACTCATTGTCTTATTGATGATTTTCTTTGGATTGCAAAATTGAAAAACTGGCGACTCCTGACCGGGAGAAATTGAAAAATTACTTCTTGGACTTTTCATTCCTGAGAGTCCACTGCAACTTGGACTTTTTGATCGTGACAAATCCTGAGTACTTGTGGACTCCGTGGCCCTTACAAAGTCTTCGAAATCAAAATTTGAACAGTTTGGACCATCGCTAATAGCTAAGGGAAATTCGAAAACCCTGGAGGAGTTGGGAGATTTAACAGATGACATTGGACTCCTCTGACCAGAAATTGGCAACTGTGGAAGTTGCCTTGGACTTTTAGGTGATTTCATATAAGCTCCAGGACTATTCATTGCCATTTTGTCATCAACGAATTCTCTTCTGTCGACAATAATTGATCTTCAGATTTTGAATATCTTTGAGAATTCGATTAGAAATTAAATCTCAAATAATTAGGAATGGAATATAATTGCACAAAAAACTTTCTAATTTAAAAATTCATTATTAGTCTCGTTTTCATCATTTCACCTAAAAGTGAATCCTTCTCTAATAATTAATTTCTCTTCTATTACAATCATGAAAAATGATACCACCATTGCGGAAAAATTCTCCCAATCTTTTCTGGGTTATTTTTTTTGACAAATGATTACTCTTAATCTTTTTATGAGTTGACTTACTGTTGTCATTAATTTCAATCAATTAGTTGTTGGACAATATCGTAAATTAATTCACCATATATCTAATTTCGTGAAATTTTTCTCCCAATTGATTATTAATCAATTTGCAATTAATCAATTATTCCTTCAAGTAGAATTATTTCTTTAATTTCACAAACAGTCATAATTAGTCGATGGTACAATCAAGAATTCATATTCTAATAATTAAGATAAGTATAATTGAAACATCTATTAGAATTCTTGTGTAAATTTCTTTGATATGGTAAATAATTTTGCAAATGTAGACAAAATTAATAATTATCAAGGCAGTTATCAGGGAAGGATATTAATTACAAAATTGTAATTTTTTATTTTCCATTTAACGAAGTATTTCGCTCACCTTCAGCACATGGCGATGATTTAACATTTTTTTCAGAAAATTCTGTTTACATTAAATGCAAACACAATTTTAATCACAATATAAACGATAATCCTCTTCTTGTTTAGTAAAGAATCTCCAGTTAATGCCATTTTAATTTCCACTGAAATTTTTCCATCAAAAATATTTTCTTCTAATTAAATATTTCATATTGGATAATGTGGAATTATTTTTTAATTTCAATTTCATATAAAAATTTGTTCACCATTATTGTCCAGTTATATGAAATTTAGTTTGATTTAATTGAAAATTAATTTGACACTGTTTTTTTCAATTGTGCAAACGGTATGTATAGAGAGAATGAATGCCTCTGGCTTTTAACCTGTTGAACGCGCTCCAGTTAATTGGATAATTTAACTTTTAATTTATATTTTTAAATTGATATAGTATATTAAAATTTTTGTCTCCAAATATACAGAAAGTGGGTTATTTGTCTGTGATATTTAATAATACGAATATTTTTTTGTTAATCAGAAAAATTAGAGTTAGTTGACATAGGATGCTGTTCTAATAACGACCGGCGCGGAACTGAGGGTGGTTTTTACCCCTTACACGCTCAAGAGGTATTCTCTTCGTGAATATTGTTGGCGCAAGCGTCTTTGTCGACATTAAAAAATATTTACGTAATTTCTTTGAAAAATTATAAATATTATATTAAATATACAAACATTTCATGTTTCCCTTAATACTATTATATTGATCTAAATATTTTTGAATCCAATAAATGTACTTTTAAATATATAAAAATAATTTCTTTCGTCATTGAAAATAATTTGTTTATTTAATATTTAATTATTAACATAGTCTTGTCAAAAAGCCAGATGTCAGCGTTAATTTCTTTTCTAAGACGAATTATCCAAAACACAAAAATCAAAGAAAGTAAATAAAAATATTTGAAAATTGTAAGAAAGTTTCGAAGTAAATAAGTAAAAAAATTTAAAGAAACTTCTGAAAAAACTACGACTGGTTTAAAAAGATATTATCTACTTAAATATTTTCTTTGAATCTTTCTTAAACATGTAGTTAAGACTATCATAAATATACAGTTTTATTCCATCATAATAAGTACAAATCCAATGACCACAAGCGCAAGATCCAAATATTATCCAATATCCATTTCCAATTTCCATATCTATATCCAATTTTTATTTGCAATTAAATATTATAATATTGCATAAACAATGGCAACTTTAAGCCAATATTGACATCATGGCTAACACAGATGTTACTGTATACTTTAGTACTTCCTCTGTAGTACCAATAAACCCTTTTTATTGTTTACCAATACTGAAAAGGACTTACCCTAATCCATTTTAACCCATTAACGCCCTTGCCCAGAATAATAAAAATACCGAAAAATTCAATATTGGAAATAGGACCATGGATGAAATAAAAAATTTTGTCGTTAAAAATTTTTCCAAAAAAAAATGTTTAAACAAATTGAAAAAATTATCGTTTTTCTTTAAACTAGTTTCACCATTCGATTCTATGGGAAAAAATTACTAAAAGAACATGTTTAAAATTTTAATTATTCATGCAGAATTTATCAAAAAGAGCCTGTAATTATACTGCCCCTGCACAATGGTTTTCGTGTAAGCGTGGGCGCCAATATGTATACAGGGGAAGTATGATTATTTACAATCTTTTTATAGGAAATTCTACATGAATAATTAAAATGTTAAACATGTTTCATTAGTAATTTTTTCCGTAGAATTGAATGGTGAAGATTTGTTTAAAGATAAACAATGATTTTTTTCAAATTGCTTAAACATATCTTTTGGGAAAAGTTTTAACGGCAAAATTTTTTATTTTATCCACGGTTCTATTTTCAATGTTGACTTCTATTTTTCTGCACGAGCAGTTAATGGGTTAATATACTTACCAGAGATTATTAAGTTTTAATTATTAAAAATATTTAAATATATTATATTTTATGAGAACGATTTATGTTTTACAAGTCTTGGGTGACCACTTATGAATGGTTAACGTTATCGTCCAACTTAACATTTCAATAGTCCCTAAACATCAAGTTACTGGTGTCAGTATTACCAACATAAGTATTTTAAATTTCATATATGTCAATTTCTATCTCTGCACCATGTTTTTATATACTTTGCCTAGTTTTTAACAGTGAAGAAATATCCTTTCTTCATTACTTGTTAACCATTTGCAGAAACAAATGCTTTAATCGGGGGAAATCCCCCTGTATAGATTTGAATCAATGGTAAAACGATCGCAGTGCCTTGCACTAGTGGCCATTTACAGAACGTTTGCTTTAAAACTTTACTAACAAGGGATTTTTTTATCATTTAATACTAGGAGTTTACATATTACGTTAAACCTTTTTTATAAACAACTATGGTGAGTGTGGTGAAAAGGTTATGTTTTTAATAAATAATCACACAATAATAAAATGTAAACAAAACTTGTGTATGTGTTAAATAACTCAGATTTTATTATACTGACAAATACAAAAATCTTTTCTATTTCATAAAGTTGTTCTTATGTCAAATTAAAGTTAATAGGGTAAGTAAAATACTAATAAATTAAGTTTACAATTGTATTCTAGGTTATGTTTTCATTGTAAAAAATAACATTTTTCCATTAAAATTAATTTTAGAAACAAGTTATTACCATTTTGAATGTGATTTTTTAAATTTGGTGTCATTATTTAAAATGGAAGACTTAGAAAAGTCGAATTCTGAACAAAATATCGAAAATAATTTAAAAGAAGACGTCGCAGAAGGTTCAGGAAACATTTCAAAAATAGAGTCAATGGAAATTGACACATGTAAAACTGATTTATCGATTGAAGAAGAAGAATTAAAAAATACTAAGAATATTGCTGAAGAAATAGTTGATATTTCTCCTAAAATTGAACCATTGCAAAATACTTTCAAGAAACCAGGTTTACTTATTGGTCCACGAAAAGGTAAACCCACATCACGAAAAGTGGTTAATTTAAATGAAATCAGAGAAACATTGGAAACTCCAGAAATCCAGGAATCCGATTCCAACAGTTCTCAACTAAAAGCGAAAGAATTTGACGAAAGGGAAAAGAAAACAGAAAAAAGTCGTCCTAAATTGGTAGAAAAAGATGAAAAAACAAAAGAAATACAAATTCCCTTACCTTATAAAGAACCAGTTTGGAGTGGTAAACCAGAGAAAAAATATAAAGCCGAAATTCTTAAATCTGGATTAATTCTTGAAACAATAGATTTGAGTGAGAAAAGTTTTCACATTGTTGGTAGATTACCAATTTGTGATATCGCTCTCGCAAATCCAACAATTTCCCGTTATCATGCAATTTTTCAATATCGCAATGAGTCCGACGAAAAAAACGAAAAAGGCCTCTATGTTTATGATTTAGGAAGTACTCATGGTACTTTCTGGAATGGTAATCGTATCAGGTCAAATATGTACGTGAGAGTACGAAACGGTCACATGATTAAATTTGGAAACAGTCAACGAAAATTCATCATGCAAACCCCTCTCGATGAAGAAGAAGAGGAATCTGAATTGACCGTCACTGAATTAAAGGTTTTCATTCTATTTTTTAATTAGAAAAAAATAATTTAAATTCCCTTGAATTAATTATTTTTTTTGCAGGAAAAACGAAGAACTGAGAAGGAGGAGCGAGAAAAAATGGAACTGGAGAAGAAGAAGGAAGAGGAATTAGCGGAAAAATTACGAATCGAAAAAGAAGAGAATGCAGGAATAGATTGGGGAATGTCGGAAGACGCAGATGAAGAGACGGATTTAAAGGAAAATCCTTACGCTCAAACAAATAATGAGGAATTATTTTTAGACGATCCGAAGAAAACTTTACGCGGTTGGTTCGAACGAGAGGGACACGATTTACAATATCAGGCTGATGAAAATGGAATCGGACGATTCACTTGTTGGGTTGAGTAAGTAAAATGGAAAACAAATTCTAAACAAAGTTTTCTTGAAAATATATTATTAATTTGATTTTATTTGTAGATTGCCAATAGACGATTACGTGGGAAGATCAGTAAGGGCAGAAGCGTGTATAAAAGGAAAAAAGAAAGAAGCAGTTGTTCAATGCGCTTTAGAAGCTTGTAGAATTTTAGACAGACACGGACTTTTGAGACAAGCTGTTCATGGTAAGCAATCTTTATTTTTTTGCCATATAAGAAAAATAATCTTAATTTTTACATTTACAGAAAGTAAAAAGAAAAAAGCGCGCAACTGGGAGGAACAAGATTTTTACGATTCAGATGAAGACAATTTTTTGGACAGAACGGGAACAGTGGAAAAAAAGAGAGAGCAAAGAATGAAAAATGCGGGAAAATTAAATGCGAAAGCAGAAACGTACAATTCGTTGGTAAGTTTCTCTTTTCTTTTTCTTTTTAACGAGAAAATTTGTTATTTAATTTTAAATTTCTTTCTTTTCTCTATTTTATTTTGATTACAGACGGAAAAATATGAGGAAGTTATGAAGCAAATTGAGAATATTGAAAAACGTTTAAAGCTATCGCGAGACAATGAAAATATGGAGGAGAATTCAAATGTCGATGCACTCGATGCATTTATGTCACAATTAAAAAGTGCATCAATTTTAAATAAGAGTGAGAAAATAAAATTGAAAATGGATTTGCAAAAGTTGCGTAAAGAGGAGGAGCAACTTTTGAAATTAATTGACATCTCAAAACCGGCAAATTTACCGGCATTATTAAAGCCTGAGACATCGAAAACTGTACCAACTAAACGGAAATCTTTCCATTCTCCTAAATTAGAAGTAAGTATCGAATTTTAGTTTAAAAATTATTATTTTACATCTATTAATTCTAAATTATATTTTACATAAAAATATTGTTTAACATTTGTTTCTATTATTTACTAATTCAATTATTATTTATCCTGAAAATTTTTTTTTCACAATTAAAATAGCATTTACAGATAAAAGTGAAAAAATCAAGTAAAGAACCTGAAATAGCTAGTGAACAGGATGAGGAATATTCTCTAGATAAAAAAGAAGTTTTAGAAAATAATTCTAATGTAAATGATGACAATAGTGCTAATGACACTAATTCTGAAAAAATTAAAGCAAATAAGAGTGAGGCAATTGCAGACGACAGAGAGGAAATGACGAAGAAAGAATTTTTACAAGAAAAGAAAGACGATGAAGAAGTTTTGAGAAAAAAGAAGAAGAATATGAAACGAATTCAACAACGAGCTTTGAAAGCGGAAAAAGAGAAAATAAAAAGTTATGAGGAAGAGGAATATAAGGAAGACTATTGCACTTGGATTCCACCACAAGGTCAAAGTGGTGACGGTAAAACTTCCCTTAATGAAAAATTCGGTTATTAAATTTCATTCGTCAATAGTTTGTACATAATTTAAATTATAAGTATTTAAAGAAAATACAAAAATCCAGTTTACACAATGGTCTTTTATTTTTTATACCAGTTTTATAGAGAAAGAGAGGAGTAATATGTGATTTATGAGTAATATGTGATTTATGAGTTCAAGTACTAAACTTGAGTATTGACACGAAAATTTAAAACCAACTTACTGTTGGAAAATAATGCACTTTTTCTCACCTATTTCAAAGAAAAAAGGTACTGTGATCCCTACTATTGAAAAAACTCGCTTGACTTTGATATCATTTAAATAAAAATTCCAAGAGTGAAAGTTAGAATTTGAATTAAAATAGAACACTAAATTTACTAGATGCTAGTTTTAACGCATTTAGGGACAATTTAAAAATTCTAAATTCTTTGGTGGTGAAAGTGATAATTTGAGATTTCTGAAATTGATATCGATTCGCTCTCGTTATCGAGATTCGGAACCACAGACACTATTCTTTTTCTTTTCGTTAGATTCTTGTGGTTGTAAATTATGTTATTCTAATACATATATATCGTATCTTAGGTATTTGAGATTTTCTATTTTTTGAACTTTGAGATTTAATTTTTGAAAAGAACAGTAACATATGAATTAATTTTGATATATTTTCAAGACATGTTTTTAAATCAAACGTAGCACATTTTCCAGGATTAGCTTTAGAATAATATTGAGGATCTGTTTGAGGATTAGCTTTAAAATAATTTTGAGGATTAATTTTAAAAATTAGAATAATATTGAGGATCTGTTTGAGGATTAGATTTAAAATAATTTTGAGGATTAATTTTAAAAATTAGAATACTTTTGAGGATCTTTTTAAGATTAGCTTTAAAATAATTTTGAGAATTAGTTTTAGAAATTAGAATAAATTTGAGAATCAGGTTTAGAATAATTTTGAGGATTAGTTTTAGAATATTTTTAAGAGTCTGTTTGAGGATTAGTTGTAAAATAGTTTTGAGGATCAGTTTTATGATAACTATTTGTTTTTTAAATTTTAGTAGTAGGCAAAATATTGATAGAAAGCAATATAATAAACAATCGTAATTTTTTTCATTCTATTTTTCAAGCTAAAGAGAAATTCAACGTGCACGATCAGGATGATGATACTTTTTCATATATGAAGAAGTGCAATAGTAACGTTTGACATTTAGAAGGAAGTGTTGAATCCACTTTTGCTCACATAATTTATATACATATATATATTCTACACTGTAAAAGATATTTGCAGTATCGTTGAGAGAAAGAGAGAGAAGAGTTTGCGAGCCTATAAAGTGATACATAAGTCCATAAGATACCTTTCTTCCTTGATCAAGCAGCAACTCTCTCTTTCTTTCCCTTTCTGTCTCTGTTTCTCAGCCTGGCAATGAACTTGCCTCATTGAAGAAGTAGTGTGTTCGCGACTACGATACTGCTAAGTTCTTTGAAGACATTGAGCGCTTTGCCACTTTCATCAAGGTGAGCATAAACGCAAGAAAAAAAAGAAAAAAAACCCGGAAAATTCATTAAACGATGTTGTTGAGACTTGCAATTTTCGTTGGACTCAGTTCCGTTGTTGCCACCATCATATACTTCACCCCAGTGCCAGGTAAGTCAATAAATAATAATAATTAATAAAATCACACACAATTCACTAAATTATTATTAATATAAGAAAAACAATCTTTCTTGGAGGATAATTTTTTACTACTGTCACAAAATTGCACCGATTATTTATAATTAATTTATCAATTGTTTATCATTATAATTTTCTTAACTATTGTTTATTTATTCGTTGACTTGTTAATTATTTATTTATCCAACAGTGTAAGCAAAAAAGATTGTTTTTCAATTTCTAGAAACATAAATGATCAGTTAATTATTAATTAATTCGTGAATGATTTTTTACGAATTACTTTGTTAATAAATAATTATTTTATAAAGAAAATAATAATTACATAAAATTTTGTATATTTTTACAATACATTTAAAAATGTATAAATTTTATCTAAGTTTAAAATAGTTCTCTAATATTTAATAATATTAATTTGACGATTATTTATAAATTTGTTAAAAATTATACACGAGTTAGTTAAATAAAAAATTAAGGTAAAGCGTTTTATTATCGAAAATTAAAAGTTTAAATCGTGAGAGAAAGTTTCTCTGATACTAAGGTACCATTACGATAAAGTTTTTATTTTACGAGAAGAAAAATTCTAAAGAGTACATTCTACATTAATTTATCTACTTTGAATATTGAAAATGTACTACATTCAAATTTTCTTCATCAATAAATTAGTCTTCCCCATATTTTTCAATTACCGCCCCCCCCCCCTTCCTTCCACTTTTGAAAGCAAAAATTAATTTTTTTAAAGTGTCTCGTTATCAATTATTTATTATTATTATTATCATTATGCAGTGTAAATAATTTAAAAATTAATTAAATTATTTAAAATCTAAAATAACAATTATTAAGTTAAAAATTATAAAAATTTTTTAACAAAATTTCCAGTAATTACGTATTATGTCATTAAAATTTGTTTATTTGGGAATTCCAAATTACTTGTTATATGTCAAGTAAACGAAGAAAGTGAAGACGGAAGACTTTCACTTTAAAAAAAAAGTTCTATATATATTTTAATAAATGAATTTCAATTAAAATTGTTCTTTATCTTGAAAAAAAGGAAACGAAATTGATGTAAGATCGTTCTCTTATGTAATTGGAATCATTTTAATGAATTATATAGTTTTTGAAACTTTTTTGCAATATAAGAAGAAGCGTGATGTTGATTTATAATGAGAGAAAATCGAATATTCAATGAATGGAAAAAAAATTGAATGCAAATTTCTTTTTATTTCGAGCATGATATAAATTTTTGATGATTGATTTTTATTGTATTAAATTATCAAAAGTTTCGAACATAAATAAAAAATTATAGATATAAATTATTATTATTATATTTAAATTAATTAAAACTTCAATTACAGTTGCGAGTAAAAATATAAATTTTCACATTTATTAAATAATATTACATCTAATTAAATAAATTTTAACTCAAATAATTAATTATGCTTGAATTAAAATTAATACTTAAATTTTTATATACATAAAGAATAATCAATAAAAAAATTATTAAAAAAATTTTTTATTCTAATAATTGAAAAGTTTTCTTTCTCAAGAGAGAAACTTTATTACAGGAAATAAAAATATTATAACAACGGATGTGATATTTAAAATGTAGAGTATAGTAGAAATTCAAAATGAGTTATTGGATTTTTTTGTCATGTTGGGATTTTTTCTTTTTATTAAATAAAAGGATAAAAAATTTTTTAATTAAATAATGTATATTTTATGCTACCGATGTAGCCGTCAATTCCGGATTATACATATAGTCGTAGACCAGTTGAGAAGAAACTATACATTTACAATCAGTAAGGTTGATGACCGGACTTTACGCTATGGCTTTAAATCCCAGGTGTCTATTACTATAGACATAAAAACATTAAATTGCAATGCCAAGGTTTTCTCTCGATAAATAATTTTTGATTTAATAAAGTTGACTTTATAAATTATTTGGCGCTAAAATTTTTAGAATATAATAATAATAATGCTAATAACAATAATAATTATTATTATAACAATACTATTAACAATAATAAAAATAGTAATCAGGTACTATTTTTTTAAAATAACAATCATATTTACTTTGTTAATATCTTTAAATTATACGATATTGATAATTAAATTTTGATTAACGTTTATAGCGAAAATTTCCATCGAGTAATAATAATTAAAAATTAATGATATAAAAAGTAATTTATATTTATTGTAAATTATTATTTATATTTTTAATTTATATTTATACATTATGTATAAATATACTTCTAAATAATAATTTTTTTATAATTTCATTTAAATTTAAAAAAGAAATTGAATTCTAACGGAAAATATATTTGAAAGTGCTCGCTAAGGAAATTACTTCCTCTCCGCGTCTTAAAACTGTACACAAAGTACTTAATGTAAAAACCATTTTTTTTATTTTTAACTTATAATTAAGCAGTCACATTCAGTGGAAGGACAAAAGTTGTTAAGCATTTTACTTATTTGTGCGCTTTTCCCATTCCAGTGTAAGTTTAATAATTAATTTACACCTATCATTTTGATTTTTTGTTCACAATGATTAAATAATTTAGATTGCGCAATTGTAAATCAATTAACAATGAAGAAATTTATTTTTTTAAATTATTTCAGTACTTTTTAAAACTTTTACCATTATTTTTAATTTCTTTTCACATTACTCTGTTGTGTATAAAATAGAAAAATATTTTATTTCTGAATAATTATTAATTTAAAGTAGTAGAATCCCGTTTTTATTTTGTGTTAATGATTATTAATAACAATTATCCTATTTTCCGGTAGTTTAATAATTTCTTGAAAAATAAAAGTTTAGTAAAAAGTAGCGGATAGTAAAATATTTTGTATTGAGAATATACACGTTTTTCAAGAAAAGCAAAAACGAGAAAGCGAGTTTTGTTAGTGTCTTTAATTATAATTTTACAAAGTTTAAGTGCCTTTTATGTTTATATGGCTTTCACGGTGAGATGTTAGCAGTTCCTTATAACCTATTGGAACGTAATCAATTAGAATCAAAAATATGTGGCCATACAGGCATAACTTATGAGCTGCCATATATGCTCACATTAAACGTGTAATAAAGCCATTTTCAGATCATTTTTTTTTTTTTACTGTGATCATAAGTATTACACTGAAACACGTTGAGGTATTCAATTGACCATAACAACTAATTCTTAAGGCAATTTAAACACTTTAAATCTTGCCAGACACTTAAGTGCTAACTTCAAACATATTATTATTACACTTTGTATTTGTCAGCACCTTGTTGGGAAAAAACAAAAAAAAAAATTTCCAAGAAACAGAAAAAACTGGGAAAAAAATACTTTAGATGCTATTCTGGAATACAGAAATTATTTAATGTTCCGTTAACAGATAATAATTGTTTTGCAAATTCTACTTCACCCTGGCAATGTCAATAAGAAAGTTAAAAACTGTTTCTATGTTAAATTAAACTTTATTGATAAATTGAGTAATTAAATTTAAAAGATGTAATAATTGTCTGAAGTCACCAAGCAACGTAACCTTTTTTCCAAATTGTGAATCAACATTTATATCTCAGAATCAACTGAATTACAAATTTATTAACGCTATTTTAACGGTTTTGATATAAATAAATGCAAAAATTTTTATACTTATAATTGTTTGGCAACGAAGCATAGGATAGAGAAGAACAGGACTATTTGTGTTCTTTTCTATCTCATGAACTGTAAAATAAACTGAATTTTTCATTCATTTTGAACTTGTAATACTTGTCGTCTCTGCTCCTCCCGAACTCAATTTATCCAATGAAAGAGAAAGTATTTCCAGTTTACGAAATTATTCCCAACATAAGAAATACGCATGGAATGTTTTAATTGTATCATGATATGGAAAAATCTGCTAATGTTCATTTAAAACGTAAAAATTTACGCATTAGAAAATAAAGTGTTAATAAAAATCTACCATTAGTAAATTCTCCATCTCACACGAAATCTCCTTCTTAGAATAAAAATAAATAAAAATATTTCTAGACAAAAAATTTCCTTGCTTTATATATATATATATTTAATAACTGCAATTAAAAAAAGGATCTATAAATAATAAATTATCCACTGATTATTTTAACAAGAGTAAAAAAAATTATTATTACATATTTGTATTATTAGAATTAATTTGCCGTGTTATTACTATTGAAGATTGCAATCGACAGTTTTGTTAATAAGTGCTGTTGAGATTAAGGTATTAGGAAACATTGAAAAAAATAGATTCAAACGTAGAAAAGCGAATTCATATTTAATATTTACAGGTATTTATTAATTGAAACATTAATCAATCGTTGGAAATACGATTTTCAAAACTTTCGAATGCAAATTTCAGTCTCTGGATATCTTGTGCGTAAATTGTGCAAACTAATAATTAAGGATTATGACGATTGATCAAATGTCGATGATATCTGTATATGTGTAAATTTTTTCTATCGATATATTTTCATGAAAATTTTCGATTCGGTTTAATTTTTTTTTTTTTTTTTTGAAATCAAACTTTCAAATCTCTCCTATTTTATCTCGACTATAAAAGCTATTATTACTTTCTAGAAAATCGCAAAGAAATATGAAATATTAGTTGTAATAATTTTATGTAATATTCGTAAGACAGAAAATGCAATTATACATAAAAGTAAAATTACAATCTTTATTCGCATATATTAAACTGTTTGTACTTAAATACAAAAAAATATAATTACATCTAATATATATCAAATTAAAATTTTACACTAAATATAATTCGCTTAATTATTAGTTTTTGCAATTAATTAATTGTTACTTAATTTCGAATAAATTAAGTGGAACGAATTTATAAATTTTCTGAAAAACAAGCAATATGCTTTAATTATAAATTCTCGAAGTAATACGCACGTCATGACAAGAGTGACAAGTTGATTAGAAATTAGAAATATTCTGATTTTGAAATATATATTTTACGCTAATGACTTTTTTTTAAAATGGAAACAGTACGAAATTACGTTAATAAATTAATTATTTCAATCAACGAGAAAATCCCGTCAATCCATGTCTTAACGGCTCAAAATTAAAATCTTTTTTGCAATTTAATTTTATGTGGAAGAAAAATAGGAGAATAACAGATTGTAAATTAATATCCATGTTTAAAATGTTAATAATTTGATAAATATTAATTAAAGCATCTTTAAAATTGCAAACATCTTTTTCGACACTTTTATGAATTCCGGGGATTAACAGACAATATTTGACGTTTCAGTAAGGCTTGCCAGGGTTCGGAAGGTGCCGGTAATTTACATTCCGAACCCTGCTTGACTGCAACTGATTATTTTAGCAACGGTTACTTTGTAGTTGTAGTTATTTATTATTTTTGTTATAATGATATAAACAAATGGCATTGATTGGCATTAGACACATTTATCTTGTTATCACATAACTGTAATTAATTCCCATTCATGTTTTGTCCTTATATTGTGGCAATATGTCCACTTTTATCTGATATATGTACATAGAAAAAATGAAGCCAAAACATATTATAAGATGTTGAATAGAGATACATACATTTGAACATGTCGATCGAGAAATGTGCAAAAACAACGATCATCTCGGTCTACTTGTATAAACATCACGTCTCATTTATTCCTCGCTCAGATGAACACACAAGTTCTATACACACAGTCGAATTTCAATTATATAAATATCGTTTTCAAATATGTTAAAGTATTTCTTTACAAATACTTTAGATGCCGACTCTTTTACGAACTATTTAATCGCATGTTAAATATTTCAACATTAGTAATAAAATTAAATGATTTTTTTTGTAAACACCTGCAGATTTTCTCTTTCCTGGGTTAAGGTTATAGTTTCCGAAAGCCTTAGGGACCAACGTGGTGAAAGCCTCCCTATTGAAGTTGCCACTGATTTTAATCAGGTCTCCCTTTTTGGTAATAGGTTTTGCTTCTACAAATCTCGTGTAGCTGGTGTCTGGATTTACTTCCTTGCGAAGTTTACTCAGAACTTATTGTTGATTCTCTTCTAGGCTTTTGATTAGTCCTAAGAGTCCTTATTTAGTCCTCCTACTGGAGGAAGGAATTTTTAAACACTTCCTTATGTGTTATAATAAAAAATTTGTACTTGAGTGAAAAAAACTTAATAGGAACGCAGAGTACAAAGTCCTAAATTATTAATTTATACACGCGTAATCATAAGCAATATAAAGTATACAATCAGTTTTCTTTTTAATTTTTTCTCCCCACAAATTATATTTTATTTATTCTAAAGAAATAATTTTCTAAGTGAAATTGTGAAATGTGCAAACTAAAAATTATGTATTTTGCAATCGACTTTATAAAAATTATAGACACAGATTTCTTTTCCAATATGTACAAAAACGTACCAATTGAGTGAATGGCTTTATAGTTTAGAAATGTGTAAAAATATCCATCATTTATGTTAACTTTCTTTGACGTCTCTGTTTAAAAGATATATACAAATCTTTCGTATTGTTAAAAAAAAATTTAATTATAATCGTGTGTTAACAACGGACAAGTTTTTATTTATTATTAAATGAAATTTTAATTATTCTTTTTTTGAAATACCGATGACATTTTTATGACAGATAATTATTATTTGACTGACAATTCACGCTCTTTGTAACTGTAAATTTTGCGTAATTTTCTATGCTTCGTTTACAATTATTATTTTATTTTCTTGTTGATAATATTCTCTATGGAAAAATAAGAATAAAAAAAGATAATAGTCACATTTTCTTATTACTGTTCTTTCAGAAAACACATTAATTTTTGTATATAATTTCAGAATTTTAAAAAAATATCCAACTTGAAGAGAAATTGAAACTTTGAAGAAAAATCTCCACTGTTATAGAATTTATCTTTATTGTGTCCTAGTTTTGAAATAATGCAAAGAGAATAATTTTTATTAGTTTCCTGTTAAGGGATGCTGACATGTTTTCCATTTGTCAGAAATGAAACGCATCGTAGCGACGCTTTGCGTTGCGTTTTGTAACTAATAGATACCGTGAGTGTGAAAAAGATGCAAATATACGTTTGTCATTTTTGCACTCCCTCATGACATGCGTAAACGCCCCTAATAGAAGATCAGAAATCTGGCGGGAGTTTCAAAGTTTCAAAATTAATATTCTTTAAAATTGATTTGATATTTATTACTCAGGTAATAAATAATAAAAGAGGACATATTTGACAAAAATATAAAAACGTTTATTATTTGGAATCGTCTAATCAATTTTAACAAATCTCTCGCAAGAAGACAAAGGCCACATATATTTCCTGGCATCATTGTGCTTCGGGGTTCAAGCGAAAGCGAAACCACAGGTCCAGCACCAATACCATCACACATCTTGGAGTTAAAAAAGAGAAAGGTCGAGTGAATGAAAGTGTTTGTAAAGTGTATACATACATTGATGGTATGGGATAGAGAGGCCTTCTACAGAAAACTTTCACTACTTCAAAGTCTGACATTTGTATAGAATATGCACTGTTATAATTCCCCTAGATGCTGTATAATCTCCAAGAGCTAGAGAGAAAAATAAGGAGAGTGAGAGAGACGTGGAGATGTGAACTATGAGGATGCTGCCGAGTAGAGAGGGAAGGGGTCCGGGCCCCAAGTTTGTAATACCACCTTGATACCCCTAATCGACTCGCTCAACAGGCGCAACTCAGACCCAGACTTGATTCGGTTTGGAAAATTTGCCCAGTGGTCCCTCGATAGCGAGAGCGCGATGGCGCGTTGCTTTTAAACGAAGCGCCTCAAACTTTAACGTAGGTGCCATGTGCGAACGCTTATAAGCCGGGTCTTAATATTTCGCCTGTGTCATTAAATTTTCCATTCCTCTTTTTCGCAATTTTTTCTCAATTCGCAAAATTTTCCAACTTCTTTGGAATAATTGTGAAAAATAATCAATTAATTTTTCCAAACTTTTGACTTGTGGTCTCTAATGCAAAATCAATCATATGAGAAAATTATTTCATTTCTCCAAATTGTTGTAACTTAACTGAAAAAAAATTTGTTTTTTTATCTATTAGAAACATAATATTTAAATTAAAAATTATTTTTGTTTGTTAAAAATTTTTTAAAGTTAAATTAAACGAGATGAAAAAAAAGTTTTGTAGCACGAATCATCAAGAAAATTATTTAGTTGGGTTTTTTTTTACATTGGTTACAACAAATTTTGATTAAACCATATAAATTTGACATTGAATAATAAAATTTTCTTTATTATTAAAATTGATTTTGTTGACATAAAGTTTTTTAAATTTTTCTTTAACTAAACAAAAGTGGAACAGGAGTATAATTTTTTCAAAAAGTGTTTTTCTAAGAGATCGAAAGTTAGAATGAGAAAAAAGCGGAGATTTCAGTTTCGACGAATTTAATTTAAATATTTATTACATCATCAAATTTGAAGTGCTTTGTAATTGCGCAAAAACTTTCAGTTCTTGGATTAAAGTGTCGACATCAAGGATTATAATTTTTTTTTAATGAAAGTTTGTCAAAAAAAGAACATTATTTTAATTTCGAGAAAATAAAAAACTACGCATATCGCTTTCATCTTTGGATTCAAAATTTATTTTATCTGCTTTATCGATAACTTGAAATTTAATATTTCATTAATAAGATTATTGGTATTAGTTTTTTAATTTTTAAATAAGCTTAGGAGCTTAGTTGCAAAATCTAGTTATTAATGCAAATTGGATTTTTTAAATGTCTAAATAGAAAATTATTTTTCTTGCAAAAGAGACCGGTTATTATTTACTTAAGACAAGATCAAATGTTATCTGAAAATGTCAACTATCGATTAAACTACAAATTTATGATAGATAATAAAATATTTTTTATTATTCACGAAAGTGAAAACGAGTGAACATTTACGTTGAATTACCGGGGTGATAGAAATTGCTAACTTATGATTCATTTATACTTAATGATCAGTTTTCTTCAACGAAATTACATTTCGTCTTATTATTATTTTCTAATTTATGGGCATTTGTCTCTGCCAGTAGATCCATTATTTTTTTAACAATAGGAAAAAAATAAAAAGTTAAAATTTAATCACATGTTTTTGAGTTTAATTTTAAAAATGATTTTTCAATTTTATTTACATTTTTTTAACTTTATCTTTTACCTTCAATTTTAATTTTCACTTTCGAAATTTGAAAATTTCAATAGTAATAAAAGATTATAATTCTTTTGAATAGAAGATTTCAGTTTCGAGTTATACAATGAATTGAAAGTAATTTTCAGTTTAAAAAAAAATGACGTGAAAGTGCATGACGGACAAATCTTTGAAATATGATGTGTGTGACGAAAGTCACTTTATATGTATTGGTCATTGGTATATGTACTCTTAAAATCATAAGTAAATAGAAAATAGAAATCAAAGAAAAAATGAAATAAAATTTCACCTAATAGTTAAGTTAAAACATTAGTTATTCCACTCATTGAAAATTAGAAAAAGAGGAATTAAATTAAATGAAAAAATTATGAAAAAGAAATATTTACATTTTCTATACAATTTTTCCTACTTAGAAAAAATTATGATTTCCCATAAAAAAGTAATCGCATTTTGTGACATTATAAACTTTGCGGCTAGTGTAACTAATGAAGAAGAGAAACCGAAAGACCACAAATTATATTAAGCCAACTGAAGATATTAACCACCCTATTTTCAATAAAAGAAAATAATTATTAACAATTTGTGCAATAAAAATTGACAAATTAATTTTTAAACTATGGACACAAATGAAGATAGGTATTTTATGAAATTTTTAATAAATATTACAAAATTTAGGAATTAATTTAACAAACAAAAGTTGTCAAAATTTAGGAAATGTATTTTTTTTTTAATTAAAACAAACAAAAAATTATTGTTTAGAACCTCGTCAGAGATTTCTTTAGAGAAAATAATTTCTGAGGAATGTCGTCACCTCTTTATGTTAAATGAAAATAAGGAATTAAGGTGGACGATGTACGAACCAAAAGACGTACAACGTCTAGTTTCACCGGCATCAAAATTTGTAAGATGTGCCATTGTTATAAGTATGATACTAGCCACTGCAATCATCTTGCACTTCAGTCACTATCGACCCAGTAAGTTACAACAAATGTTTATCAATTTTTCAGCTTTGTCTTTATTCTCATATACTTCAAAAATTACAAACAAAACAAATTCCTCTTTCTCTTACTATTTTTTTATTACCTGCGATTTTGTTTAATGCATTTGTTTTTATTTTTGCTTTCTACCATGAAGCGAATTCCTTTTCAAATTTTTATCGAAAACTAATTAAAATATTTACATTATTTTGCAGCGTTTAACAATTAAACCGAAATAGAATTTCAATTAACAATTTTTGTTTCATATTTTTTCTCCACTTGCGATTAATAATATTTTTTACACACAGGGGATTCCCTCACTTTCTTGAAAATCTGGTCGGTTTTAAAAGTTAATAATTCAAAAATTAATTACGTTTGCATAAAATGTATTTTTACAAATATGTTCTGGCGACATCGAAAAATGTAGAAACAGATAATCCCACAGTGTGTTAAAAATTAATAGTTATTATTTATAAAACAGTAAAACTGGGCAAAGGAATCCCTGGCTTGTCTGAATTTAATGATGCAGGGTTCGGAAGGTAAATTTCCTCACGTCCCGGGCCAGGGTTGGAACATATTTTAACGTAAAAATCCATTGTTGATCAACAATTAAAATTTATAGAGTCGTTAGACCTAAAAAATAATGAAAAACTGATTGTCTGCTAATCAGCGGCTGAGGCTGCTGGCGTCTAATTTTGTTTTAAAAATTTGTATTGACCTAAATATCACTGAGACACATTCCCTGAACATATTTTATCGTAAAAATTCATTGTTGATCAACAATTAAAATTTATAGAGTCGTTAGACCTAAAAAATAATGAAAAACTGATTGTCTGCTAATCAGCGGCTGAGGCTGCTGGCTTCTAATTTTGTCTTAAAAATTTCTATTGACCTAAATATCACCGAGACACATTCCCTGAACATATTTTAACGTAAAAATTCATTGTTGATCAACAATTAAAATTTAAAGTCACAATGATGAACTGTTGTCATGTAATAATTGTTATTATTTTATAAAGATTATTATTATATAATAATTATGTAAATTTATAAAATAATAAATAGATATTTTAAAATAAAAATTTTATGTCACTATTTTTAATTTAACTTATTTTCTCAAATAAAGTTCAATTAATAATAATATCACATAATATATAATATGGATATTTATTTTCATGAAATATAATTAATAACAGAAGCGTAAAATATTAATTTAAATTTAAAAATTCATTCATTTGAATTCACATTATTTCAAATAAGCGCGCACTACTTAGCATAAGCCAATGAGATAAAATACTTTAGTATACCATCATTCGAGATTTTCGATACTTTTCGATTTTCTAGAACTGTCTTTTTTAAGAAAGGATTGTAATTAAATAAAAATGACACAAAATGCAAATAAAAACCAAGATTTCAATTTAATAAAAACATTCTTTATACATCAAAATATTTTGCAAACAATAATTAAAAAAATATTTTAATTAATATATTAGAGAATATTATGTTAAAAAAATTTTAGTTTATGAAAAATACATAGTTTCCTGTTTAATAAATAATAATAATAATAATAATATTAATAATATTTTTTAATAAACATCAAAATTACATTATATTAATTTTTTTTTAATTTTCATATATTAAAATTGGATAAAAATAATAAGAAATCAGTAAATTATTCTGTTAATTTCAAAATATGTATCTCATAGTCGCATCATTTCCACTCAATCTGAATACTAGAGACATCTATGGTGGTTTATTGGAAATTCACTTTCAAACAATGTATGAGAAAAAAAATTATTTTTATAAATAACATTTATTTAAATATTACTATATTATTTTAATTCAACATTTTCTCTTTAATGTCTTAATTGAAAATATTTAAATAACAAAAAATTATTATTTAGGAAGAATAAAAAATTATACTTACCAAATTATCTCTTCCACTTTCAAAATAAATTTAAATTTCGCGCGTAAATGAAACCACAAATAACCACTAACTTTACATTCAACATAGAAAGTAAACTCTTACGACAAAAAAGATTCGATTTTTTGGTTTTTCTTCCAGTTGAAGATTCGAGAAAATAAAAATTCTATCTTTTGGCATTTATATCAAATGGTTATTTGTCCATTTGGCTTTTCGATGAAATCAACATTCAACCTTTTGGTTTTTCGATGAAATAAACATTCGATCTTTAAATTTTTCTATCCAATAAATATTCGATCTTTTGAATTTTCTATTTAATAAACATTCGAACTTTTAACTTTTCGATCAAATAAACATTCGATCTTTTGACTTTTATATTTAATAAATA
>JUFY01031601.1:9194-22801 GCA_001855655.1 Leptopilina clavipes
AAGTTACAGTCAGACAAATAGTTTTTGTTATTTTGTAAATAAGTAGTAAAAGTCAGTATTAGTCAGACCTGAAATATTAGGCTTTTTATTATTAGTAATAAAATTCAGTTACAGTCAGACAAATAGTTTTTGTAATTTAGCAAATAAGTAGTAAAAGTTAGTATTAGCCAGACCTGACATATTTAGTCTGACCTTTTTATTGTTAATTCTTAACCTTTTTATTGTTAGTATCAAAAGTAAGTTACAGTCAGACAAATAGTTTTTGCAATTTTGCAAATAAGTAGTAAAAGTCAGTATTAGTCAGACCTGAAATATTTGGTCTGGCCTTTTTATTGTTAGTAGCAAAAGTAAGTTACAGTCAGACAAATAGTTTTTGTTATTTTGTAAATAAGTAGTAAAAGTCAGTATTAGTCAGACCTAGAATATTTGGCTTTTTATTATTAGTAGTAAAAGTAAGTTACTGTCAGACAAATATTTTTTGTAATTTTGCAAATAAGTAGTAAATGTCAGTATTAGTCAATTTGTTATTAGTAGTAAAAGGCAATTTTAGTCAGACTTCTGAGATTGAAGTAATATTTATATTCATTATACCAGTGGTTAAAGTCAGTTTCAAGCAGACTATACTTTAACTTGAATAATTTGAAATATAATTTATTTTTTAAACAAAAATTTGATCTTACAGATAGTGGAAAAATTTTTACATGAAAATTAAATTATCAGGAAATTAAAAATGATATTTCAAAACAATTTCTTCATTTTTTTTTCTCGTTTTCTATATATTATGTATATTATTGTAATTTACATCTAGGCCTCTGACACACGTGGGAATAATTATTCGTTTCCCTTTCATACATGAAATTACTTTTCAAGAGTAACACAAAGTATACATACGTAGAGTCTCTCTCATTTTTCCCGAGTGTATTAAGTTTATGTTTATTACGTTTATATACCCAGTCTGTGTGTGTAACATTACCTGAAATAACTAAAGTTACAATATTAGCATACAATATTGCATAAAAACAATTGATCTCAAAGAAAAAATCACTCTCTCGCTTTGTCTTGCAGATGGAAAATATGAATCTAAAATTATGCAACCGTGGAAATTCATATATATATAATTAACTACATATTTAAATAATATAAAGAATTAGAATGTAATTATAATATGTAAATTAATGAGCAATTTGCATTATTCGGAAGTGTGTCAAATATTTTCTAGTCGGCGATAATTTTATACATTGTTTTACGAGTTTCAATGAGGCTTTTTGAAATGTTTTCGATAGAATAGAATTGTTTTATAAAATTATATAAAAGAGAGATATTGAAAGAGGGGGATTTTTTTATATATGAGCTGCGAGATGCGTTGGACTTGAAACATCATCATCCATTGATTAGTCAGCAATAAACGTCATCTGCTGGTTCATTGTTCCCTTAATGATTCAATCTGATAATGAAGAGGCGACCTCTTGCAACAACAATTCAAACGCAGTAAGCATGTCATGCTTGCCGTCCGATTTTCAGTATTTTTAGATCACCCGGTATTCCTGGTATTTCATGGCACACTCGGAATCGCAATCCTCCTCTCGCCAACGATGTAAAATTCGTTGCTGAAACCATTTCTAATGGTTCATTGGCCCGTTATTTGTCGCATTTAATTTACTCTTATCAGTTTTTGATATACATGTATGGCAAATTTTTAGCATGAAATCTGTGTTTGTTGAACTTTGACCTTTCTTTTTTTTCTATGTCGATTGCATAATTTTTTAAGGGTATGTCAAAGTTGTTGTAATTATTCCATTGCAGAATAGAAAAATAGCAACGACTTTAATATGCCCTTAAGACATTGGATGGTTGTCCTATTAAGGGCATCACTGTAAACCTAAAAGTATCAAATTGATACCAAAAATATCAAATTGATTCAAATTTTTTGATCAATTTGATACTTTTGGTATTAATTTGATACTTTTAAGTTTACAGTGATGTCAAAGTCGTTGTGATTTTTCAATTGAGCTGCAATGAAAAAATCGCAACGACTTTGACATGCCCTTAAGGAATTTTTAAGGCATTTGTGCAATTATGAGAGACGGTTATTTATTCTGTTGGTGGAATTGTCATTGATTGTCGAGCTTTCCTCAAAATAGTCACAGATATTTTCGGTTTACTATAATTGTTTGAATGTGCCATTTGCTGTACTAGATATAGTAGTCAGGATTTGAATAAGAAATTCTATATTTGAATCTCAGTGTCTTCCAGCTGTTGAGTACATATATATATATAAATGTTTGTTAAAATACGATGCACTGTTTTCGAAACAGTCGATCTGTATGTGCTTGAAACTTAATACACAAAAATTGAGAACAAACCACTATATGTTAGTAACGAAGCCGTATTGACAGTACTATAAATCGTTTCCCTAATCGCATTGCTCGTTCAAATTACTTATCCGATTTAATTCCACTTGTGACGCAATCGTATAAGGAGAGAACAATGTACACCATAAACCACCATCGATTTTTTTCTGCCAATACATCTATAGAGTATAAAGATATTCTGAAATGAAGAATAAATTCTTCGCAACTTGAATATTTTAATACAATTTGTTCTTAAATTTCTAAATCTTAAATCTGCACCGAGAAAAAAGACTCAGAACCTATTAAACTATTCATTTGCTCCAAATAAATTTAATTTAGTTGAAATGAAAATTTTGGGTCAAATAGTATTTTTATTTAAAACAAATAAATAGTTTAGTAAGCTCTGAAAAAATATAATTTTATTTGAGCGAATTAAATGGTATTTGAATTAAATACGGAAATTATTTATTCAATTATAATTTATTTTATTTAAGTAAAAATTATTTAATATTCATACACCCAGAGAAATGTTTTATTTGAACCAAATATAATTTATTTGAGTTAAATAAACGTATATTTGTCTCAGAGCCAACTAAATTATTTATTTGTTTTAAATAAAAATTTTATTTGAACCTAATAAAAATTTTATTTGAACCAAATAAATTTTTATTTGAACCAAATAAATTTTTATTTAGCTCTGAGACAAATATATCTTTTTTCTGGGTGTATGTGAATATTTATTTAATAATAGTCGATTATTTGAACAAAGTAAATTTTTTTTTTCATTGTACAGAATACTTTTTGTGCAATTATATAAAAAAGAAGTTTAAAATGCATGATTTGATCCCTGTAGAATAATTCTATTTATACTTTTATTATATCAAGTAATTTTTTTAATTTATTTTATTTAAACTGGATGAAAGTAAATTATCAATATTTAATGTTTTATTTATTTTTATTTTCATATAAAAATTTCCGAATTAAGTTCATTGTGAGTTATTCAAATTGTTCTTTTACATACTTTTTAGTTTTACGATTTCGAGATTTTTACTATAGTATATAAATCGAAACTTGTTGAAAAGTATTAAACAGTCGGGGGCATCTTTAATTTTAATTGACGTGGGGGGGAACTAGTTTCTTGGAGTGTAGGAGACGAGATCCGATTAAAGTGGAATCTTGTCTGACCTTACTCAAAGTCAGTAAAACGTTCAAATAGGAAAGTTCTTTGCTAAGTAATAAATAAAGTTTAATTGTAAAGGGAAATTTGTTTAGTAACGTTCACCAATCCACCCCCTTCAAAAAAGGAAAGAAAAAAATTGAGGTCCTGGGAGAAAAATTTATTTGATTCAAATAATCGATTACTTGTATATTATCAAAATAAATATTTACTTGAACCAAATAATTTTTATTTAAATCAAATAAACTTTAATATTGAATCAATAATTTCTGCATTTGAACCCAATATAGAACACAGAAAATTTTATAGTATTAAAATAAGATGCAACGTTATTGATTTAATACCAAATTGGATTAAAATAAGCTAAAAATGTATTAAAATAAGAGCGTTGCATCTTATTTTGATACCATACAATTTTCTGTGAATTTAATTGACTGATATAAAATTTTGAATAAAATAAAATATTTTTGATATAAATGAATATTTCTTTGATACTTGAATTTGGTAATTGAATCAATAATTTCTGTATTAAAATCAAATACTATTTAATTGACTCAAATAAATTTTTTTTTTCACTGCATCCGCAAGATTGTCTAAAGACAATTGCAAAATACTATTCTTTAATCGTTTTGTAGAAAGGAATTTTTTTTCGCATTGTTTAAATACCGATTTATTGATTAGCATGAAATTTGTAAATTCTATTTTGCGCATATATGAATTACTTTGGTTAGTATTAGGGAAAAGTGACGTCATGTCCGCCAACTGAAAGGCAACGCATGATTTTTGAGTCGCGTGGGTCGTTTAAAAATAGTCACCATCTGTACAAGAAAAAGCCATATTAACAAAGCACAATTTCGATACAAAGAGTTTTGTATATATATGAACTGCTGAGATTGAAACTACAAAAATACGTTCAATTAACGAATAACGTATTTTTTGTATTTTCTCATCTTTTTCAATAATATGCGAGAAAATAACAAATTAATTATACTAAGGACTATTTAAATTTATTTGTGTCAAATAAAATTTTTATTTAAAACAAATAGTTCAGTAGGCTTTGAGAAAAATATTATATACATTTATTTGACTCAAATAAATTATATTTGGCTCAAATAAATTATATTTGACTCAAATAAATTATTTTTGACTCAAATAAATTATATTTGACTCAAATAAATTATATTTGATTCAAATAAAACATTTCTCTGGGTGTAGGTATATATATAATTCTGTGAATATACAAAAAGGGGCAAATGGGGAAGATAATAGTGTGATAACAAATGCAAACTGTCCATCGTAAATCGTTTCTTCTACACCGGCTTGAACGAATTGCTCGTTCACGAAGTTTCATTGAAGAATCGTGACTGATCAGAGCTACTGAACGCTGTTAAGACTTGTATTTGAGGAGATGTAAGGAGAAAGGATTATCGTGTACTAGATACGCCTACATTAACTCCCACACGGTTATATAGATCTCGAACGACTTTTCTCATATGCGCCTCTAGGAGTAGAGACAAAAGCTACAAAAAAACGAAATAAAAAAAAAAAAAATGAATTATCTATGAAATTTTATGTCACAACTCAGCATCATTCAATTCCAAATGTTTATAGTCAAGTCTTCCCCACCAAAACAGTTTTATCGTCCTCTTTATCTTCTCTTCGTGACCAACATCAAATAACAATAGGTACAGATCGATTTACCGATTTAAGGAGAAAATGCCTATAACTGAACTTTTAGGTCGTTGAAGGTTCAGGCAGACTTGACGTAACTCTCGTGAACTTTGTTTTTAAAAACGATGATTCAAACTTATTCTATTTAACATTTATCTTTGATTTACTGCACTAAACGAACGTACTCGTAAATTTTATGTAATATATTACACTGGAAAAAAATTTATTTGATTCAAATAACTGATTAATTGTCTATTATCAAATAAATATTTACTTGAACTAAATAATTTTCACCCAGAGAAATGTTTTATTTGAACCAAATATAATTTATTTGAGTTAAATAAACGTATATTTGTCTCAGAGCCAACTAAATTATTTATTTGTTTTAAATACAAATTTTATTTGAACCAAATAAATTTTTATTTGAACCAAATAAATTTTTATTTGAACCAAATAAAATTTATTTGTTCCAAATAAATAGTTTATTTGGCTCTGAGACAAATATATCTTTTTTCTGGGTGTTTATTTCATTCAAATAAGTTGTAAGTGAAATAATAATTCTGATGTCTAAAGTAAAAACCCAGTAAGTCGCATTTGCCATAAGGGCGAGCGTCCCTTAGCTTTGTTATTCGACTTTCGCTCTTATGCGAAATGCAAATGCGACTTACTAGGTTTTTACTTTGGACAGCAGAATTTCTGTTGTATTTGAGTCAAATACGATTTAATTGGCTTAAATAAAGTTTATTTGATACAAAAAAATATTTATTTGATAATAGACAAGTAATCGGTTATTTGAATCAAATAAATTTTTTGTTCAGTGTATTATTATTAAAGGCAGTGGAACTTATTTTTATGCAATACAATTTTCTATAAGCCTTCAAGGCTTCTATTCACAGTGAAATTTTTTTACGAGAAGAAAAGAAGAAATCCCTTTGGAAAAATATTAACAGGGAAATCTGATTATCTTTGAAGAGTTTCTAGAATCTTTTTCGTATTTCTTTTTTTTATAATCCAGATATTATGCTTTCGATCTTCTGCATTTGACTTGTAAGTTCTTGGGGTATAGGAAGATCAGATAATTGAATTTAATAAATATTTGATTTGATAGAAATAAAAAAAATTATTATTTTAAAAAATTTGTATTTTAGAAAAATAAAATAAAAAACAACTCAGGGAAAAATTATGTTTGAATTAGTTTTAGATTATTTCAAATAGTTTGTTTAATCTAAGTAAACATATTAACTTGATTTAAATACATGTTTACAGTTTAATAAATTTTTCTGATCGAAAAAAGAATTTCTGCCGTCCAAAGTAGTCGCATTTGCCATAAGAGCGAAAGTCGAATAACAAAGCTAAGGGACGCTCGCCCTTATGGCAAATGCGACTTACTGGGTTTTTACTTTGGACAGCAGATGTGCTCGTTGATCAAATTTTTTATGGGAACCAAACAAATATTTGTTTAACTTATTTGGTCGATTAATCCAAAATCTGGTTGTTTTCAGTAAATTTCGGTTTTCGACCAAATAAGAAATAAGTTAAGCAAATATTTGTTTTGTTCCCAATAAAAAATTTGGTTAGCGAACAAATTCTTTTCTCGATCAGAAAAAATTATTAAACTAAAAGAAATATTTATTTAAATCAATTTAATATTTAGATAATTTAAAAATACTTACAAGTATTTTTACAATATATTAATTTAGGAATCAAATCATTTTTTTATTCAAAGTTGAAACGTATAAAATTACTACCATAACGAAATAATACATTCAACTGATGAATTTTAATTTATCGTGGCATTAAATTTGCTTCTTGAAATTCAACAGATTATTATCGTTTTTAAATTATAATGAGATTGCGATATTTAGTAGGATACTTTTTCATAAACGTGAAAAATTTTTACAAGTTTTAGATAGATCGTTATATTCATGAAACAAAGGCATATTAAAACATTTTTTTCTTCTTTAGGTTTCATTTTATTAATTGCGAATTCTTGAAAACTATTTTCGTGTTTATTGTTGGAACATTATTAATTTCACTGAAAGGAAATGACTCTCCTAGTGAAGTCAATAAGTCTCTTTGGAATTATCAAAGTTAATATATTTGATAGGATTTGTGATGTCAGAACAAGGTCTTCATAATCCGAAAAAATTGACGTCGATGTTCAAGAATCATATTTTAATCGATATATCTTATGTTCTAAAGCATTTCAAGGCTCGGATTTATTTTTATTCTTTTATTTTTTATAAAGTGAATTTGTATATTTTCCCCTTTCCTCTGTTGATGGCACTTAAAAAATAATTATTTGTTTCCTGATTTTTCTAAACAAGAAAACAATGATTTTTTTTTATTCTCCTCAAAGTTTGGAAAATGTTTTCAATATTAAATTTTTAGGACTTTCATCTCGAAGATGGAATTTTATTTTCTTGACCCTGAGAATTCTTTAGAAATAATGATGTATGGCAGATTTTTTTTTTGGTTCATTTCTTAAAGTGTAGAAAATTTTTTCGATTTTTAAACTTTTAGGGATTTCATCTTATTGATGGAATTTTTTATCCCAACTTGTTTTTTTTAAATAAATATATATTTTTCGATATGTACACACAGAGAAATATTTTATTTGAATCAAATATAATTTATTTGAGTTAAATAAAAGTATATTTGTCTCAGAGCCTACTAAACTATTTATTTGTTTAAAATAAAATTTTTATTTCAACCAAATAAATTTTTATTTGAATTAAATAAAATTTATTTGGAACAAATGTAATTTTTATTTCAACCAAATAAATTTTTATTTGAATCAAATAAAATTTATTTGGAACAAATAAAATTTATTTGGAATAAATAAAATTTATTTGGAACAAATAAATAGTTTAGTAGGCTCTGAGTCAAATATATCTTTTTTGGGGTGTAGGATCAAAAAGTTTGTTTTTAATTTTTTTTTATTTACTCATTAGAATTATACGATTAAAATAATTTATTAATATTGATTTATAAATTATAATTGTTTCGAAAATGAAATTAAAATAAGAAAAATTCCAAATATTGTTGATAAAATGAAACAAATTATTGCAAAAAAAGTTATAATATCATATAATATGGTTCAAAGTTGGTGTCATTAACAAATTTTATTATTTAAATTTAAAAGTGGATGTTTCATTTTACGAGAATGTGAACTATCGATTTTTAAAATTGTTTTTTGTCATTTATTGCTTATTAATTTATATAAGGTAGGAAATATTGTTTCCTCAGTGGATAATAATTTTCTGCCGTAAGTATGTAGCGACGCGCTACGAAGAAATATCGAACTTTCTAAACATCTAGTCGGTATTGCAGAAAGTAGAAATCTTTGTATGATAATAATTTTTGTTGTAAAATTGTAAAAAAGATTATTTTTTTTATTCAAATGTTTTTTTTTAATTTGCAAATACATTTAACACTCATTTAAGTCAAATATTAAAATTTTTATTTTTTAAACATTAATTAAAATTATTTAAATAAATATATGTAAAATTTATATTATTGTTTTTGTTTCAGGTGAGTTCATTTACCTACGATCATTAGCCATTTAGGATGAAACCCTCTATCTTAACGCTATCAGGTATGAAGCATTATTAACATTTTAAGAATATGTTTAATAATTAAATTTTGACGAAGGATTTAGAATTATACAAAATTATACTTATTTCAGAATATTTCAGTAAAATTTATTCCCACTACTTCGAATGTATTCTGAAATTTAAAATATATTCTTATTTTGAGACCAGAATATACTAAATTTGGGAATAAATTATATTTAAATATTTTAAAAATAAATGACAGATATTTAATTTTAATTTAAGATAATTTTTTTTCTGGATCTGTTCAGTTATACCAAGGAGAGTTAAATTTAACGTATAATAGTTTTATTTTTATATTTATTATTTTTTTTTGTGTGTGTGTAATTTTTCAAAATATCAGTGACTTCATCTTATAACATCTGTAATGATTCAGATGCCGCTCGAATGAAGCGATAAGAAATTTTTTTCCGCTCTTTTGATTTAAAATCAATAGATGACTTGTTTTATCTTGTAATCTATGAAAAGTCGATGGAACGTTTATATGAAAGACTGTTTCCAATGAAGGGACAAGAAGATCTTGAAGCACTTTTAACGGTACATCTCGATCTGGTTTTGTCACATTGAGTACCACTATTTTTTTGCTAGTTCGTTTAATGTTTTAACCTCTCGAACGTCACGAGAAAAGTTCATCTGTTAATTTT
The DNA here is from genome assembly GCA_001855655.1 of Leptopilina clavipes. Lineage (NCBI taxonomy): Eukaryota > Metazoa > Arthropoda > Insecta > Hymenoptera > Figitidae > Leptopilina > Leptopilina clavipes. The sequence continues at coordinate 18,652 of JUFY01031601.1, forward strand.
CCATTTTTCCTCATCTTGACTTCAAGTAATTTTCTAATATTTAGAGAAGATTATTGGGAAATTAAAATCGAATTCTTAATTTTAGAATATTAGTATAAAAATAATTCACTATTGAGAGTATTTGACTAAGTACACCCAGAAAAATGTTTTATTTGAACCAAATATAATTTATTTGAGTTAAATAAACGTGTATTTGTCTCAGAGCCAACTAAATTATTTATTTGCTTTGAATAAAAATTTTATTTGAACCTAATAAAAATTTTATTTTAACCAAATAACAATTTTATTTTAACCAAATAAATTTTTATTTGAACCAAATAAAATTTATTTGTTCCAAATAAATAGTTTATTTGTTCCAAATAAATAGTTTATTTGTTCCAAATAAATAGTTTATTTGGCTCTGAGACAAATATATCTTTTTTCTGGGTGTAATTTTTATTTAATTACGACGATTTAATTATTTAACGGAAATTTAAAAAATGCGTGATAGCATAACATATATTTCATTGTCAGTTATTTTCGTTTTGAAAAAAAAAAACTTGAAGCACAGCGTAACGGCGCTGAGTACTAACATCTTAATGATGGCCTTAATTACTTCTAATTTTCCGGGATAACAATATGTGTGCGCATCTGATGTGTATCTCAGTCTGTTACTTTATATACTTCTGAATTACTCGAAAAAAAAACTTTTTTTATGAACAACGAAAATTATAAATTAAATTTTATATTCTTAATAGAGAGAATAGTTATCTTAATTTTTAAATAATAGAAATTATTTTTCCTTAATACTATATTGATATCCCTTTCTAAACGTTTGAGCATTACTTTCTAGAAATGGAAGGTATATAACGCAATAAGGTTTTGAACACTTGAACGTGTGTTTAAAAAAATATTTAATGATTGGTTTCTCATCTTTTGTGTATACAAAAATAGCTCTATGATTATAATGAAGCTCAATTAATGCATAATATACTGTGTATTGGAAGAGAAAACACTCGCACGTTGTGTGTTGGGACTTTCTCACATTGAGTATGTCAATCTCATTTACTATGGCTTATTAGTTATTGGCTGTGAACATTTTATTTTTCCATTCATTTCACTAAATGAAACGCTTATACTGAGTAATGATTATGATTATTCTCAACGCATATAATCGACGTTTAAAGTATCTTCGTGACTTTCGCTAAGGCAAACGCCCCAATGCGGCAAAACGTTCATTGGACATTCGTTCCAGAATTTGTCCACGCTTTCGAGACAAAAAGAGATAGACTTATCTAGAAAGTCCCCGAGATGCAATTAATGCAGTGGTAAAACTTTAACACTGTTTGCACAAAGGACCTTGGAATTTTTAACAAATTTCCTCTTTTGAAGAATTTTTCTAATAAGGAAGAATTTTTATTTATTCTGTAAATCTGAAGTGGTAAAAATTTTTACTAACCCGTGTGGAAAAATTAAATAAAGAAATAAAATATTAAATAAAATTGGTTCTAATTGGGTACTATCTATTTTGCCCCTTTATTAACTAGGCCCTATGTTGGCAATGTAGCTAGGTCCTAATTACTTCAACAATTGTTTAAACAAATTATTACTGTTATTAATTTTAATAATATTGTTTTAATACCTACTCTTAAAAATATGCAGTTTTCTTGACAACTTTTCAATTTTCAAGTAGGTATCCTAACAGGTAAAAATGAAAAATGAAGTAGTTAATACTTGAAGAAATGTTTAAATAAATGATTATTGTTATTTATTATAATTATTTACGTAGAACACTTAAGAAAATGCATTTTTTTCGTAATTTGTGCTGCCTAAAGTAAAAACCTAGTAAGTTGCATTTGCCATAAGAGCGAAAGTCGAATAACAAAGCTAAGGGACGCTCGCCCTTATGGCAAATTTGCGATAAGGGCGAGCGTCCTTTAGCTTAGTTATTCGACTTTCGCTCTTATGGCAAATGCGACTGGTTTTTGGTTTTTACTTCAGACAGCAAATTACTTAGTCAGTCACTAAGTGAAATTAGGTAACATTTATACTAATTCAGATTTACACAGTAAATAATTGAAAATGTTTAAATTAATTTATTAATATTCAATTTTGTCGAATTTGTCGTATTAGGGTTAATATCTCGATATCTTCTAAATCCAATCAATTGAAAGTTCGTGAATTTTCTTTTTTGGATCCCCACTACGTAGTTATATTTCCAACTGCGTTGAAAGTTTATAATTTTATATTCACTTGATTTATTGAACAGTTGGATGAACCAGTAATTATGGAATATTAAAACCGGAATGTAAACCTATGTTTGCAAGGTTCGTAAATTAATCGGAGTCATATTACTCAAGTTAAATGCTGTAAAAAAAGTATTTGGAAATTAGATTAATTTTATTAATTATTGTTTATGCACTTTATGAACTGTTCTTTTCTTTATTTTTATTTTATATATATATATATATAAAAAAGTAGCGTTAACTTAATTATGGCAAATATTTCATTTTCTGCGTTCGTTTTTATTTACAATTGAATTTTAGCCACCTTTCTACTTTCATGTAACTATTATTTAATAAATTTTCGAAATGTCAAATTACGCAAGAAATATCTATGCGTATAAAATTATACGTGTACCTATATTAATTGGTGTTCTTTTAAAATTTCTCATAGTGTGACACACTAATTAACTTTTCTCTCTCTCTCTCTCTCTCTCTCTTTGCGAGCAGAGTTAGATTTTTTTTTCTTCTTGCAACTCGAGACACGATTTTCTTAGACAATATAATAATTTCTCCACCTGAGACTTTAGTTAAATGACCATAAAGAAATACTATGGCTTGTAACATATTTAAATTCCAAGCACGAATACTTATTAATATTCGAATCAGATATTTCGAACAGAACTTTTCATTTACGCTGCTGTAACAATTTTCTTTGGTTGCGCGCTTATACACTAAATGGCCCTATTTGCTTTTTAGCCACATAGAGCGAATAATTTATCCCACTAAACGCGCGCGTCATCAACAATTCAATTTCGATCGTGTAATTCGTTCCGGTGGAAAAGATCCGGTTATAGTGAGAAACACGGCAAAAATTCTCTTATTCAATTTGCCAATAAGCTAAATTTAGTTTTTGCAAACTATAAAAGATACAGTATCTGTTTCCATGCGTAAAAACATTTATTATTCTCAAATTAAGAATACATTTATCATTCTTATCTTTGAACGTACAGTGAAAATCTTAATGAAATAATTAATCCATTTAATTATTATTATTCTTGACTTTGAATCATGAAGTATATATGTAGTGAAAATTGACTGATTTCCGGTAACTCTTCGTCACGATTTCAATCAGTGCGATGCGACTGACAAGTAATAAAAATTACTTTAATTAGACTGTAATAACAATTATGGTCCAATGAAACTTTACTTATTGTAATTGGCAAAAGAGTTAGTGCAAATTACTGAAATATTTCACTTAATTTTTTGATTCAATTTTAGAGAAAACTATTAATATATTGGGCAAAAAAAATTGCAACTTTGTCTCTAAATCTGCATTAGTCAATTTTAATAAAAACTATTCGATTTTTGGTAATTAATGCTAACTTCAGTTAAAAGTACACTGAAAAAAATTTATTTGATTCAAATAACACGATTATTTGTCAATTATCAAATAAATATTTATTTGTATCAAATAAATATTTATTTGTATCAAATAAATATTTATTTGTATCAAATAAACTTTATTTGAGTCAATTAAACGGTATTTGACTCAAATACAACAGAAATTATTATTTCACTTACAACTTATTTGAATGAAATAAAAATTATTTGGTTCAAGTAAATATTTATTTGATAATAGACAAAGGTTATTTGAATCAAATAAATTTTTTTTCTATATTAATATTTCCAGTTAATGGTAGTTTCAGTCAATAGTAGTTTCAGTCAATAGTAGTTTAACTATAAAAATTGTGAGGATTATAAGCTTTTCATTACAAATATATATTTCGAGTAGGAATCTTTAACGTCAATTGTTATATTATATATAAACAAACAAAATGACATTCGTCAAGTCAGTTTATCTGTCGTGTTCGAACTGCACCCAGAAAAATGTTTTATTTGAACCAAATATAATTTATTTGAGTTGAATAAACGTATATTTGTCTCAA
>JUFY01031605.1:0-16322 GCA_001855655.1 Leptopilina clavipes
ATACTAATTTTCTGTATTATTTTGTAAGAAGCTGATAAGTTCGTATAATTAAATAACCTAAAAACATTGTTTTCCCCATTTTGAAATGATTCATATTAAATTTTAAAACAAAAAGTTTTTCAGTGTAATTCGTCTCACTAAAAATTCTGTTGAATGAGATTTTTGATAAATTAAATTCGGTTAAATTAAATTTCTTTAAAATAAAAAGTTGCATAAATAGAAATTATGTAAAATGAAAATTCTGATATATAATAATTCAGTGATCTGATATTATATCAAACAATAATTGTTTTAATTAAAAGTTTGGGGCGCGTGAAAATAACACAATTGTCAATTTTCCGAAATTCATTTTTCCGAATAGTCAATTTTCCGAATTGTCATTTTTCCGAATTGTCACTTTACCGTATTGTCAGTTTTCCGAATTGTCATTTTTCCGAATTGTCAATTTTCCAAATTGTCACTTTTTTGAAAGCACTTATGTATAAAAACTTACACAGACAAATTTAACATTTGTGCTTTCGGAAAAATGACAATTCCGTAAATTCACAATTCGGTAAAGTGACAATTCGAAGAAATGACAATTCGGAAAAATGAATTTCGGAAAATTGCAAATTCGGTAAAATGACAATTGTGAAATTTTCATGCGCCCCAAAAATTTGGGTTAATTTAAGTTCGAATAATTAAAATTCAACTAAAAACTATTTCTATCTAATGAAATTCTGTAAAATGAATATTATAAGTAATAATTTTTATAGGATATTCATGCGCCCCAAAAAGTGAATTCGTACATTACTTCTCATTTTTAAATGAGAGGCGATATCGGATTGAGATTTTCAGGGATGATAAAGAAGGGTACAGTGGAGTGCGCTCTTTTCCTCATTCTGCATAATTTTTACAAATAAGTATCAAAAATAAAAGTTAGAAATGTCATGTTGTCACGAAAAAGTAATTTCGTGGATTACGTCTCACTCTTAAATGAGAAATGATTTTGGGCTAAAATTTGCAGTGATAGACAAGGGTATAATGAATTGCGCCCTTATCCTCATAACTAATAAAATTTTAAGGAAAAATAATAAGTGAAGCAATAAAATGCTTTTTTCTTAGTTCTCTCAGCGGCCAGTAGTTCGAATTGGCACCACTTCCTGGCCTACAAACACATCCACGCTATGTCTGTGTTAACATTTTAAAGAACGCGACATTTTTAACTATTTTTTTCAATACTTATTTGCAAAATTGCTTATAAATAAGGAAAATAAAGTTGTTCACTCTTCTTTCTTCTACCATCCCTCAAATCTTAACCCTACATCTTATCTCATTTAAAAGTGAGAAGTAATGTAAGAAAGCACTTAATTGAGGAATTTTTCTCGGATGCTCTTAATTAAAAAGAAAACCCATAAATTTGATATTATTAATGAGACTCATGAATATTCCATAAAATCCATTAGTCGGATCAAATTTTATAATTAAGATATAATTTTCATTGAGCTAATATAATATTTCATATTCAGAAATTTTTATTTTATCAAAATTTAATATAATTCTAACTTCATAAAGTTTTTACATTTATTTATTATGTATATATTTAATTATTTGTATTTTATATTTATTTTTTTCTTATTCATAAGCATCAAATAATTTTTTCTCAGATTTTAGAGGGATTAAATTTATATAAAAGTTTTACATAAATGAGGAATAAAATATTTGGTGCTCTATTTTTTTCGATGATTTATATTTCATTGCAATTTCATTTTTTAGAAGGCTGGGAGGGGGACGTAACACGATTTTCATATGGAGATTCTATGAAAATGAAATTCTAAAATTTAAAACTTCCGCTTGGTAAAAATAATTGTAAATGTAAAATAAAAATTTATTTAAAAACAGAAGTTCAATAAAAGTTCTAGAAAATTTATTAATATTATATTATATTATCCTAATTTTCGCATAATGCGTAATACGTCAGTGCCACATTAGCTTGAATAATCAGGGTTTTTTTATTATTAATTATTTTATTTTTTTTATGAATTAATTTTTTCTTATGGAAAATTCATGCGTCCGATTTTAAAGAAATAGACATTTTTTGTTTGGTGATTTTAAAAAGAAAAATTTGAAGTTTCTTTTAATTTTTTTGTAAAAATAGAAGATATGATGTGTTACAAGAAGTATTATAGTTATTTGCATGGCCTGATAAAATACATTAAAAAATATTAATTATTTTCATAATAAAAATTTTGATTTAAAAACAGAAACCAAAATTTCCAAAAATTACAGTTATTTTATTCCTGAAAAATGCAAGAAATATTTTAAAAGAGATAAGCGAACGTCTGCAAATAATGGATTTCTTTTTTTCTCATAAATTTCAAATGGATAATTGAAGCATAAAACAGTAGTTTAGGATGAACAAATTTCAAATTGAACATTGAATCAGTTTCATTGGGAAATTCATCAACTAAATTTATCTCTCGAGTCTAGAGTAACTTTCTCCAGTTAAATTAAATATTTATGACAAAGTTTTTGGCCACTTTTATATCATGTTGTAGAAACTACCAAACTTCATTAATAAGAATTATTATTGACTTTCTGAGGATAATATATTTATAGTCTGAAATTCTTCAGTAAAAATAAACTACAACGTGAAATAAACGGATGAAAAACAGTGTTGTATTTATTTTTCCCTTTTTAATTGACTGTTTCTTTATTTCGTAAAAATTATTCTATCCGAATTATCATTTGACAGTATATTTTAAAAAATTTCCATTCAATCGAATTTTCATTTGTCATTCATTTTCTCTTTGGACAAATAAAATTTTGGGCATATGAAAATTCAGATAAATGAATTTCGGTCAAGTGAATAATCTGTTGATGTAAAAATGAGAAAATATATATATAAAAAATTGTTTCCCCTTACTTTTGCTATTGACACAATGTAACATCCGGAATAATGAGGGGAGCCGAGCTTACTTCCTGTCGCCGAGGAAACCTCGGGAGACGCTACCCATTTTATTTGATGAAACTTTTCACACATCTTGTTGTTTGATGCTGTTATTGATTTTTTCTTTCTCAATAATTAATTCTCCCGCCTTCTTCGACTCTTTTTTTGTCTAGAATAATTTTCGAGAACATCCTTCAAGTTTTTCCATCTTCTATATTCTCTTACTGTGCTGTCAATTTGTCCTAGATTGATGACTATAGAAAGATCATAAGAAGATTGGGAAAAAATTTATATTATATATATTTATGAAAGAAAAAATAGAGCTTTTGTTAATGAAAATTGTTTCGAAGTTCAGACCGAAGGCGTCCCTTTGTCGCTACGTATCTTCACACCGCGTGAAACTTTATAATACTAATACCACTCGCAAAACAGCATGAGATACATTCTATTGCATCTTTCGAAAGTTTATTATTATTATCATTATATACGTTATTTATATACATGTAAATAGTAGACGCACGCTTTATTTAGGTGAAACAAGTACTTAACAAAAAGATCCATGCTTTCCTCTTTAACTCACGTGTATGTTTAGTATAGAAGCTGCTTTATTTTCACTTACTCAACGGTCATACGCCGCTGATTCTTGTCGCAAGATTTATTTTTCGTTACTATATATATATATTCCCAAAACCCCAACAAACTTGGACGCCATGTGTCTGATCTTACGAAGCATCTGTAAATCTATAAGTTCTTCCCTATGGCGTTTATACTTAAAAAAAAACTTAATTTTCATTTTCCTCTCTCGAAAAAAAGAGAACACTTCTCAAACATTCTAATGGGCTAATTATTTTTATAATTCACCGTTTGTCTTAATTTCAATATTTTAAAATTCAAAAAATAATTATTTAATGCTTTTATAACAAAAGACAACCAATCGCACAAAAGTAGAGGAAAATTTTCTGAAACAAATATCTTATTTATAAAATTCAAAGAATGGTTAAAGTGAACAAGACATCTTGAATTTTAAATATGTATTCGTATTGATATTTATTTTATTTTTGATTCTTTGAATTTTTCTACTAATGATTTCTGCATAAAGTGAAGGGTAAAATTGAAGAAAATTTTTTTATTTATTTGGAAACGTCAAAGAATTGAAGTAGAAAAATCACTAATATTCAAGCAAGTCTTGAAATTTCATGAATGACAAATTTGACCACAATATTTTGGAGAAATCAATTCTGATCAATATTTTTCATTAATCTTTTCACTTTTTCTCGACATTAAATGAGAACGAGTGATGACTATGAATTGACTACGAGTCGGATTATGAGAATTAAGAAAGCTCGAAGTCATGAGAATAGTTGAAGGAAAAATTGGTTAGATTTGATACATCTCTATCCTGAGAGGCGCACATTTATATACTGAATCAAACTCAAATACACAAGATTTACATGTACACGTACATACTTACCTATTACCAACCCAATCCAATCATCAATTCCGTCTCAATTTTACTGGTTTCCTATTTTACGTTTCTATTTATGTATATCGCAGGACTTTGAGCTTCCGTCGTCACTTGAATCAAATTTCTTACCCTTCCATAAACCGCCCTTTTAGTTTCTAACTGTTGTTGTTCATCCTTGAACTATTTATATCGACCTCTACTCGATCTAACCTTCCTGTTTAAGCCAATGAGTTTTGGTGCTGTTTCTCGCTCTTCAAACATAATAATACTTTTAACTGATTTTTAACTGATAACAATTTGCTATGTCCATCATTTTTTTTTATTAAAAAAAAAGTCTTAAAAGGCTTGGCAAAAAATGATAAATCACTTTTATAATTTAGGAAAATAAAAATGTATTATTAAAAATTGAGAAAATAAACATAAAACTCAATTATATCATCATCGATTAATAAAATTTTTATTAATATTACTTGAATGGAAATTAATTAATAGTTTATAAAAATTGGTATGAAAAGAGCAGAACCAAAAATGTGGAATTTAAAAGAAAAGAAATTTTCAAAATTTGTTATTCACTTCAAATTCTCTCTTTGAAAAGGATAATTAATTTCTTTAATCGTCTGAAAAGGAATTTTTATCGTTTTTATTCATTCCTTAGTTTCCAGCACAAACCGGAAATTTTTAAGAGCGTTTGAAAAACGTTGGGATGACATTGTCTTTTTTTCCTTCCGTTTTTTTTTTTTTTTGCCAATAACGATTTCACTATAACGAGTTTCAAGCTTTATTTTACATTCAGCTGTACGAGCGTTATGTGTGTATGCACTTTTTTCATATATCTTCACATCGATCGTTTTCCCTGTCGTCGAACACTTTGTATATCGATTCACTTCGTTCATTCGTTACTGACAATACTGAAAAACCATCACACAATATTCATAACTTTTTTACCCCTTTTTTATCATTTTTTTTCGAACAACCATTCCAAACTATGTTTAACAGAATTTCTAATGCTCTTGAAATAATCATTTTTCATGGAAACTAAAATTTGAGATATCCTTTCTTTTTAAAATGTAAAAAATTTAAAGTTACTCTATTGTATCTTCATTTAAATTTGAAAATATACGTATAAAAGATAATTTATTTATCATGAACCAAATTGGAACTATTTTTAGTCATTGTAATGTAGAAAAAATCTAGGAAATCGATTATGTAATCCGTCTTTCATTTTGTCCTTTAATACAATATACTCGAAATTCAATTTTTATTACTTTGAAATTACATTATTTTGCTGGTTTAGAAAAAAGCGAAGGAGGTTGTCTTTTAAACGTGATGAAAATTCATTTTTGACATTTCGCGAGGAAAAAAATGAATCTCTATTATATTGAAAGACAAAGTAAACTGAAAGTATAGATAAAATTCTTAATTTAGTTTCGTGTCATTCGAAATTAAAATAACAAACTGAGTTTAATTTCTTGTCAATCCGAAACTAAAATAACAATGAATTTAGTTTCTTGCCAATTTGTTTCATTGAGGGTCTCTGTAAAAAATAAAAATATAATCTGAAGATCTAAGATTCAAAATTACCAACTTTTACAGATTTACCTTCTCCTTGATTGAATGCCTTCGTGCATTAACTGACACTATTCTGAATTTAATTTTAATTTCAAACACCTGCCGTGTGTAACATTTTTAGAGATTGATAATAATGCTAATCTCTTTACATGCTCACGGAGTCCAAGATAATCTTGGACAAAATTATTTCCATGTTCCGATTCTCGGAGAAAACAACGTTCTCCATAGTTATGCTTTCCATTCTTCCGGAAAAGAAACAAAAAAAAACTTTCCATTTTTATTTTCATTCGTGGATTCAAATTATAAAATTTACCATTGCTTTTGTTCTTGGGAAATTATTCCTAATTTTGTACAATGCAGTTGAAAGCTATTTACTCTTTCATTATTGTGTATTTACAACTGCGCAAGAAATGATTTTCAAATACCTGTCTAGTCACTTCCTGCTTCCATACTTGTTGCAAAATAAGGTGAAATGAAAATAACTAATTAATCGGTCAAGTTTTCTTATGTAGTTGGTTTTCGATTTAAATTAAAGGACTGAGATCCATCAGTCTGAATTAAACATTTTGTCGCCTAGTCAATTTATTCGTCCCCTTTCATGTCCACATCATGGTAGTTCTGTCCGCAAAACCTTGTCCGGTCAAAGCTCGTTTCCATAAGTTAACGTTCTATTTGTCTTTCCTCTCTATCACATATATATGTATAACGCTTTCCAATTCACCAACCTTGTCGTTGAAAGATAAACTTGGAACAACGGATAGATGAAAATTTTACTGCTCTATTGAGAAGAAATATTCACATTTTGGGACTTTTTATAATATAATGTTGAGTGAAAAATCTTCTTTATCATGAATTTGAAGTCCGCAACGTTTAAAAAAACGAAAAGGGAAAAGAGGAAAATTTTTTACAATAGAGAATGAATTAAAATTATAAGTACATATATAAAAAAAACCAAATATCAACCACCTACCTCCTTTGGAACTCTTAATTTGGGGCAAGTGAGTCACGCGCAAGATAATCTTTTTATTATTCCGAGGGAAAAAATTTTATTGATGAAATCAATTGCATTTGATAAAAATAGGACAAATATTAAATATAAAGCAATTTTTATTCAGAATTTATTATTCATCATTGGAGAATTAATAATTAATCATTTTATTCGCATATTTGATGGCAAATATTTTATTTAAATAATAATATTTTATGTTAGAAATTTGAAAACTTACATCGGATTCATACTCGAAAACCCTAAGTAACAATTTTATGGGAAAATTGGATCAATTTTTGAAAAAGTCCTCCGCCATATTGGATACGCCATTTTGAATTTTGAAAAACTGACATCGGATTCGTACTCAGCGACCTCGAAAACCCCCATGTAACAATTTTCCGGCAAATTAGATCAATTTTTGAAAAAGTCTTCCGCCATATTGGATCCGCCATTTTGAATTTTGAAAAACTAATACCGGATTCGTAATCAGCGACCCCAAAAACATAATATTCTGTACTATTTGGAAAATTTTAACTTTTTCTGAAATGCGTGACTCAAAGGGTTAACATAAAATTTACTTACTCGAAATTCCATTTGACATAATTTTCAAATCTTCGAACTGTTTTTTAACCTATAATCCAAGTCCCAGAAAATTCATTTGACCTAAAATATTACAGATATAGGAAACAAATACATGAAAATTTCATTGTTATTTTAGGAAAAATGAAATTTCTGCGACATGGATTATAGGTTAAAAAATAGTTCGAAGATTTAAAAATTACATCAAATGGAATTTTGGATAAGTAAATTTTATGTTAAATAGTTATTCGAATAAATGAAAATTATGACAAATAAAATTTAAAAAATAAAATTTCTTGAACATGATGTTTAGAATATTTGATGGTTATGTCACATGGAAATTGGGTTAAAAATACCTTATATCATGTGAAAGTTGCATTTAGATAAAGATTAAAAATTTCTGTCAATAGAAATGATCATAAATTTTCAGGTTTAGTCAATGATTGAAATTATGAATTTAATTTCACGAAGAAAATTGTTCAGTTTTTCTGTGAATGATAAAGCTGAAATGTGATGCCTATTGAGAATCTAGGAGAAAGCAAAATAATAATTTTATGCATATATCAGTTTACTCCTGTTTGTAGCTTACTGTCTCAGTTGGAGGGTTAAACTGATCGTGACACTTGTAAGAACCTTGTGAACATCGTCGCGTCGTGACAACCAACGTACGTGTTTGTATACAATGCCATCACGTATGACCGACTTCGTCGATAGCAACTTGAGATTAATGAGACGAGCTTTCCACCAAACAGGCCAAATCAATCAACTTTGGAATCTTGTAGACCTAATCTCATTTCCTACACATCTTTCTCGAAAATTATCTCATTCGGAGATATTCTTTTTTCCATGCATTGATATTTCCATTTTATCATCATTATTCTTTTTTAAAATTTAGCTGTGTCAGAAAGTTTAATTAACAAAATATTTGAAAGATAAATAATGCAAATGGGGAAAATTCGACTGTAATTAATTTTTTAATTTGTTAAAAAAGGAGACAAATATTCAAATTTGATATTAAAAGGGGTTAATTTTATGACAAATATTTTGATAGAATAATCCTCCTGTTAAAACGAATTGGAAAGTTAAATTAATATTGTCAATGAAAAATCTATTAGTATACAAAGACCGTAGATAATGATATTATACATACTTGTAAAATGAAAATAAATGGGTTCAAAGTGTTGGTAGTTGGTTTAGTTTCCAAAGAAAGTGAATGAACCAAGTACCGAGTAACTTGAGTGAACCTCGTTACAGGATCGGTGTAAATGGCACGATTTTAATTAGAACTTAATTAATTGGTCCAAGTTGAAGCTGTTTATACTCTTTGTTCGACTTGGTGAGAGAAAAGTAGTAAGAAAGAAACGAAGCGAATTATGTAGCATTTTCAAGACTTACATATGATGTGTGTCTGAAGTCAAATGAATGTTTTGTGCGTAAAGGACGCGTGGTTTATTCAAGAAATAATTAATGATTTCTCTTTGTATTCTGGCTTGTTTCCCTTGAGAATTTCCCTCTTTTTTCATGAGTCTGCTAATTGGGTTGACGGTTCACTGGTCCGCAATTATATACGACTTTGGAAGCTCGCTTATTTTCCCTGCAAACAAAATAGACGTCCCATCAGGACATCTCAATTTTTCTCGTTATAAATTACCCAGGCCGTATATTATACTAAAACGTTTAGCCCCTTTGTGACGAAATAAAAAGAAAGAAAAAGCTATAGAATCTTCTCTGAATTTACAATTTTTATTATCTTTTTGTTCGAGTTTATCAAAAATGTAGCCACTGTTACAGTTTCTGTTGTTTTCGACTTCTCCTTTGATGAAAATTGGAAGCAAAGAACACACGGTGTTAAAACCAAGGCACACAAAGTAATATACAACCCACCAGTAGACTGTGGACAGAATAAGTTTGTTTCAGGACAGCGACTTAAGGATTCAATTAAACCAACCCGACTTGCTTCAGTAATCAAAAGTCAAACTGTCTTTGTAAAGTTCTATTTGATTAACGCACTGCTACAATTCATCAGGGAAATAGTAATTCTATGCAAGCTCTTTTAATTGAGAAATTGGCTATTTATTCATCATCTTCAAGTTTATTCCCCATGTTGAGAGAAACAAATGTTTACTTTTAAATTATATATTTTGGACCTTTTTATGATTTCAAATGTTATCAAAATATGCACTTTATTTTATCAATTAGATTAGATCTGCCGTGCAAAGTAAAAACCCAGTAAGTCGCATTGGACATAAGGGCGAGCGTCCCTTAGCTTTGTTATTCGACTTTCGCTCTTATGCACTTCATTGAGCTTGATGGGTATTGTCTGAATCTTGAGAAATTGGAAAATCAGAAATGAATCTGTTCAAAGTTACCCGAGGAATTTGTTTCCATGAAATGATTCATCGAGCTATGTTGACATACTAAATATTAGTAAAAGTTAGCCGATAAATAATTGTCCATTGAGTTGGAATTGCAAAGGAAAATTTATTTCGTACAATTTGAAATGCAATATGGCAGCGATTGTCGAAACTATCAGGAAGGGGAGGTTCGGCACCATATCCCAATCAAAATCGACGCAACCACACACTTTGACAACAGGTTAACCTCTGAACTCTCTGAGACACACCCATTTCTGGCTCTCCCTTATGAATGCAAATTCGCGTAACCATTTATCCTCTGGAGAATCGGCTTTACAAGTGCGATGTACTGGCTATCGTTGGGAAACCTCAGAACGAGGATTATCGGGAGCGCTTTCATCAACGACTGAACATTAGCAGAAGCAAGCAGAAGTGCTTTGAATTCACTAGTTTCAAGTTTAGGTTTCATCTCTTCAATTCTCCATTTTGGCGTGAATAGACTTAGCTCAAAATTCCTTGGATCTCTCTCAATTTTCACTTCTGACTATATTATGTCCTCTTGATGTCCTGTTTGTTAATCATTATATCATATATATTTCTGCGTATGTAATAACTATCATCCTCATCACTTAGACTTTATGGTTATTACCTCGACCATCAATTTCGACTAAATCGAGTTGTAACTTTTTTAGAACCTTCTGAATATTTGTTGTTTTGAGATATTTTAATACTAATGTAATTTATTTTCTATTTAAATTTGAAGTTGGTCTAATTTTTAGCTATGGCAGCTAACAATTAGCTGTTACAGTAAAATACCTGCGTGAAAGCTAAAAATAGGAAATTAGTTAACATACCATCAAATTGTTCTATATTACTCTATTTAAATATAATTTGTTTCATAAAAATAAAGCTGTGTGAAATTTATATTTATAATTCCAAGTTCAAGTCAGAATGTTAATATTATACTTTTGATGAATAGTAACACGAAGAGAAATAAAATTTGCTCCATATAATCGACTGACTTTTTTTCTCTTTTTTTAAAGATATTTTGTTTTCGCTTCTTCTTTTCCTTCTTTTTATTATAATGTATAATATTAGGAGCAATATGGTCACCCTTGAAAAGCATCACTTTGTTAGATAGAGGAAACAGAATTTTGATTTCAAGTAGTAATATAATTTCTGAAATGCCAACAACCTTTGTGTAACCACTTCTGACGAAAGTCCAACCTCCGATTCCAAACTAAATTATCTTTCTGCACACCACCTTATCGTCCCCTCAGGTTATTATTTTCACGTCAAAAATATCCTTCCATTCCATTTTTCTCAAATTTTAAATTACTCTTTATTTTTATAATTTCTTTTTTATTTATTTAACCATTATTTTTCTGTTGTAGAAAAATCTTTAAATTTTTTTTCATTTCTTTTGTTCAAATTTTTACAACTTCCATCTCATGAAGATGAAATAATTCAGCTTGATGAAAATGCATTGAACAGCACAGAATGGGGTATTCTACGTGAAGTGAACGTTGCAAATTTAATGATCTTTCACGACATGATATTAACTTTCAAGATTAGTTCAATTTTCGTTTAAAAAATTGAAATGAAAATTTTTAATCAATTTTTCTTAAACGAACTATTTTTAAAATGTTTAGTATCTGAAAGATAACTTAAAGATTATGTATATAACAGATAAGGTTGAAATGACAAAGGACAGAAAGTTTTGATGGGAATCGAGATTATAGTCCTCACTCGAAATTATTGTTCCTCATGAAAACATAACCCAGTTTATCCTTCAAGAAAAATACATAGTTTTATTTTATAGACGAGAAAGTAATAAGAAACGGAAATCAGTATCGCTTTTTTCCCTTGAAAGTACCTTTGCCTCGAAGGCGTACTTCTTCCTTGTATCCCAGAATAAGAATATAATTCCTTTTTCTTATTTTCAGTCCTTTATTGCAGTATCCTGTACAACACTTTTGATAGATGAAACACACATACACAAGAAAGCAAATGTAACACAATGTAAAAATTTTGAAAACTTGAAAATTTTCTTTTATCCTTGTCATTGAGATCCTAGACTTATTTTTGTTTAACATTAATTTTATTATGCAATCCATGAAAACAGCAATAATATCAATGATGTGTCTACTATCATCATAATGACATGACATAATATCTATGATATTATGCGATATATGATAATGATATGATAATTGTGACAATGACCATGATTTCTTACCATAATTTTATATTTATATAATTGTTGCACGTTGTTTGGTGCGTCTCCGTAAGCAGTATGAGTCACTTGCAACACCTTTAATCGACATTTTAATTGCACATCAATTTTTTGAAACATTTCTTGTTATGTCCTTCGGTGACCTTATGTCAACGAATGTTGGTTAGTTTAACATTTCTTTTTTCACTTCCCAAATTAATTTGATAAAAAAGTATAGCTGCACACTGAAAAATAATTTATTTGCGGTTAAAATAATAGGATTACTTGACTATTATCAAATAAATTTTACTCAAGTCAATTAAATGGTATTTGATTCAAATACAGAGATTATTGATTGAATTATAATTTATTTATTGTATATAATTTATACCAAATATAAATTATTTGGTTCAAGTAAATATTTATTTAATAATAGACAAATAATCGGTTATTTGAATCAAATAATTTTTTTTCAGTGCATAAATATCAACCAAATGTTTAGTTTGGAAAGGAAATATTTGGACAATTAATATAAACTTGGATGAAAAAAATTTAGCTGTCTTAGGTAACATTTTGCTACCCTAACGAAAGTCACTTGCTACTATATGGATAGAACTTTTAACTAATATATAGCTAAGAATATTAGTTTTCATATCACGCAATGTATTGTTGTTAAAATACGAATTTTTTTCGAAATTTTATCTATTTATTCAAAATTATTTAATTTATCTCCCTCTCGATAAATGTGTAAAATAACTTAAGATGAACGCAGCAAAAATCTGCTTTCATTTTTCAGTTTTAAGAATTAAATAAAGAATAAACCCTTATTATATGTTTATTTTTTCAAACTATTTTTTCTTAAGGAGGTTCATCTTCTTAACATAACCTCAAACTAAAAAGTGGATTTAAACAACAAATAAAACTATAATTAAAATTAATTTCACTAAATTTTGAAAAATCCAGTTGTACAATTCTCAAAAAAAATATTTTCAGACACATTTTGTTATAAAATAATAATTATTTAACATATTTTGTGTTTTTTCTTTTAAGTTGGTGAATAATTGTAATTTTATCTAATGTTTACAAACAATAGCTCATTTTGCTCGTTAAAAGATTCTTTTTAATTCATTTTGTTTATTTTTGTTAAAAATATTTTGTTTAAAAAATATAAAAAACAGAAATTTTATTTGTCTTTAACTTTTGAAGAAAATATTGTAAAAAAAATTTAACGAACAATTGAAGAGAATCTTTCAACGAGAAAAATAAACTTTTGTTTGTGAAAATTGGATAAAAATTACAATTGTTCATCAACTTAAAAGAAAAAACACAAAATGTTTAATAATTATTATTTTATAACAAAATGTGTCTGAAAATACTTTTTTTAAATTGTACAACTGGGTCTTTCAAAATTTAGTGAAATTAATATTTTTTCTTTAAATAATATTAATTTAATAATATTAATTTTAATATTAATATTAATTTATTATTTTACTAATATTAATTCATTAATTAGTTTTATTTGTTGTTTAAATCCACTTTTTAGTTTGGGGTTATGTCAATGGGCTGAACCACCTTAATGGTCATTTAGTATAAATTTATAAATGAACTTTAAAATATTTTAACTGCACTGAAAAAAAATTATTTGATTGAAATAACCAATGACTTGTCTATTATGAAATAAATATTTATTTAAAACAAATAAATATTTATTTGAAACAAATAAATATTTATTTGATAATAGTCAAGTAAATCATTATTTGAATGAATCAAATCAATTGTTTTTCAGTGTGTCAATAAACATAATCTGTTGTTTAATGACTAAGAAATTTCGACGTAAAAGTCATTAATATTTTACATAAACATTTTACATTTTTGCCAAAAATGCTAAAATAAAAAATGATTGCAAGAAAAGTACGAAATGTTTCGATGTAAGAATTATTAAAATGTCGAGAAAAATTGTGTATGTAGAGTGCGTCAGTCTGTAAGTTGAGTTTAATGCATGTTGTTTTGTCTGTCCTTGCATGCAGGGATTCGGTTTTGTAACATTCGCAAATAGTGCTGACGCGGACCGGGCACGTGAGAGGCTACACGGCACCGTGGTTGAGGGCAGAAAGATTGAGGTGTGCATGACTTTCTTATACTTATATAAATATATAAATATACATAATATATAAACCTTAATAGCTTTAATTTAATATAAATTTTAGATCAATACGTATATTAATTAATATTACCTACTTTATTATTAATGACGTTTAACTACTTAATCCTTCTTACAGCTCGTTCAAATGTTTTCAGGCCGGTAGAATTATTTATATTGAATAAATAGAAGACAAATTTCTTACTTTATAGTCTAAACTGAGCCTGGAAACAATTGGACCTACTTTTTTTTATACATGTGCATTCTCATACGATCATTAGAAAGTAACAATATGTAGATGCGTGACTAATGCGCACAATAATAATCATAAATATGTGTAAATCATGTACGTTAAAATTTAATGACGCGCTTGCGGCGAATGAAACGTTGCCGTTGACAAAAGCTCGCTTTTGAAATTTGCTCTAATCGACATTTAAATATTGTCATTTGAAAGACGTTAATTAATTCCCTAATAAAAGCAGACCAATAATTTATTTGTTTATTGATAAACAAGTGATTAAGTATTATTATTTATTATTTTATTTTTATTTATTAATTTATTTTTAATTAATAAACAAAAATTTGTAATTTTAATAACTTTTGAGAAATTAACTGAAAGAAAATGAAAAAACTGAAAACTTTTTAGATTTCCCCTTAATGTATGTAAAAGATTTTCGGATTATTGAAGAGAAATTGACTTTAATGAAAAGTTGATGGAAAAAGTATGAATTCACCATCGCATCGACAAGAATAGTGAATACGAATTTAGAGAGAATTTTTATTCATCTAATTTGAAAAATGCATCGCTGGCATTTTTCAGAAGTGAGCTTCTTCCTCGATTCGAGGATTATCAAGTTCTGGCGGTTCTTTTTTTTAAAACGAGTCAGCTAGACTAAAGTTTTCAAACCTAATTAGCAAACATAAACCCCGAAGTGCGAAAAATTTATTTTTCGCCCTATATAGGTATACAGCTTAAAATAATATTTTTTGTTTTTCTAACAAATCGGAACTATTCCGAATGTCCAATCGTAGTTCGGTTTTAACTAAAAGAAAGTCGGTTAATCAATCGACATTACAAGGTTGTTAATAAATTTGGCAAAAAGTTTTATTGGCAAAAAGAAAACGAACAATCGATTTATACATTGTAATTGTACTAAGTTAAATGATAAATTACCAATTGATAAATAATGTTACTTTTGTAACAAAATACCATTAATCACTTAATTTTTTATAATTACAACATAAATCGATTCCCCAAAATTTCAGACACTCTTTTCAAAAACATTTTCCATCTTATTATGTCGATAAATCGAAATTTTTTTTGTCTAAAAGAATATCTTGACCGAATTTTGATGTACATGAATATTTCCCAAGTCCTACTTCTACTTGGGTGGACATTAGGTGGTTCTGATGTTTATTTTTACAATGTATAAAAGTAATTTAACATTTTAATTTTCTTAATTTTATATTATACAATGTTTTTTAATCTTTCAAATTCTCAATCTGTAAAATTTCGTACATAATATTCATTTAATTAAATTTCTGAAAACATTTCTTAAAGCGATGTCAAATGTTTTTTGCATTTGATTATTTAATTTTTTCCAATTTTCATTTAATCGAATTTAATATTTGAGTATCAGAATTTATACACTAGAAACTATTGTTTGTTTAACATCATGAGACTTATGATACTGCCTCAATTTTAATTTGTAAATCACTTTTCGTATAAAATACTGAATGGATTGAGCTGGGATTTTGTGAAAAAGTCTAAAATATGATGAGGAGGGGCTGTGATGTGTTGAAGAATTGTTATCTATTTAATCAATCATTATAGAACAACTTCAAAGTGCCTATTTTATAATAATTAATTTAGCAAATATCAAATATCAATACACGAAGAAAAAATCTTTATCTGGAACAGCGATAAGTATCTTTGGGACAGCGATAGTTTTCGCTATTCTATAAGAAACATTTCGTTGTGTTCCAGAGATACGGGGCGCATGATTATTCCCCAAATTTCAATTTTAGAATACTCATTTTATCGAAATTCTTCTTGTCGAATTATTGTTTGACTTAAGTTTCA
>JUFY01031631.1:0-12307 GCA_001855655.1 Leptopilina clavipes
TATATTATTTTACATACAGTTTTTAATTGTTAATAGTAACTTTATCATTACTAATTTTTATTTGTTTATTCATTTATTTATTTGAGCGTATTGACAAATTTTCACTTCCGTTTCCTCGGTTTTGTTCGTCCCAACTTTATATTCATAACGTTAAACTTTATGCATATACACCCACTAGCTATATCTACATATATGAAAACAGGAACCCGTAGTTTCCACAACTAAACAACAAAGTCATATTTATTCGACGTTTGATTGTGTTAGTAATCGTAACAATGGCTAACTATTTCTATAAAGTTGCTTAATTAGCGCCTCCGTAAGTGGTAACAATTTTGTTCGCGGGACAGGGACAAAATTCTGGACGCAAATTTTACGCACTTCTAACTATTCTATACAGTAAATTATTATTAAAAACTTGAGATTCACGACTCGGGAGAAATATTTGTGTTTGCAATAATTCATCAAAAAAAAATCAATTTTATGACTTTATTCACATTTTACGTACTGTGATTTAAATATATATTTTTTTATTTCAAGAATAAATTTTTTTTTTATTCATCGTTAAAATTATTATTTTTCATGTAAATGTGAACCATACAAATAAATAATCAAATCTTATGGAGTATTTAAATAAATGTTTTTTCAATTTTCTTTTTCATTTTCATTTTTATTTTTATTTTTATTTTTATAATAAAATGTAAATTCACTGCAATGCTTAGTAAACTTTATCGTAAAAAAGTGTCTTAACGAAATTACATTTGAAAAGTTTAAAGAACTGGGTTCATTATTTTGTAATAGAAAAGTACCCTGATGGACCGGTTTAAAACTTCTCACTTGGGAATTGAAGAAAATGTGTTTTAACATTTTCAACTTTACACACCAACCAAAACGAAAAATTCAAATAAAATGAAAATTAAGTTAAAAATTCGAAACAACTGTTTTTGCAAGAAAAATTAATGCACTTTGTCAAAAATATTGTTAGTTATTATTTAGTACCAGTTTTATTTACCACTTCTTTTATTATTTAAATTATTCTTATCATTTACTGTTTTTATTACTAATTTCTTTTTGTTAATTCAAATAATAATTTTACTATATTATTAATTTACTTCAATTGGAAAAATAAAAAACTTTTCGAATCAAATTCACTTGACTTGGAAACTAAACAATATGTAATCCATTTTTCGTCTTGAAAGTGACGATAAATTCTAGAATTTTCATTTTGTCCTAATATGTTGAGTCATAATTTTTTAGGGGTCGGGGAATTGAGGGGTGTGCGGGAGGGTACAAAGTTAGAACGAGATTGTAAAATTTTTATGGTGACGATAAAAAACTGTGTGGCAGAGACATGGTTAAGGTTATACGGTTCCCTAACTGAGGAACTTCTTAACGAAATAGGTGTATCGAACAAGAAAAAAAGAAAGGAGTTAAAACTTTCGAAGCTCAGGTGAATCCTTTGGCTTTTAATAAAGGACCCCCTTCTTCTTCTTCTTCTTCTTCTTCTTCTTCTTCTTTTTCCCGCCCCACCCGTCTCTCCCTGAATCGTTCGCGCTGAATGAAACTCAAAGAATAATATTATCACAAGCAACGACTTCCGCAAGACGGAAAGTAGTTTTAATTTATACTATTTAAACTTTCTTTTTCCTCTTTTTCTTCTTCTACTTTTTTTTTTCATTCTTACTTGCGAAAATATTGAAAGACTCACTTTTCGAGAACTCTAATTAAGCTATTGTCGAGGAATTATTGACTTTCTTTCAAATATTCACGATTCCCGTTGCATATACATTTTTTTAATGATCATTCCTTCAATTATTCGACTGAATGGGATTTTTTCCAAATGTATATTTTTCCAAATGTATATTTGGAAAAAATCCCATATTGAGGGAGGAAAGTTTGAATTTTTGTATGCACAAAATAATTATGGTTTTTTTAAGCTCGTTGAATTCAAATTTAAATGTC
This sequence comes from Leptopilina clavipes, assembly GCA_001855655.1. Classification (NCBI taxonomy): domain Eukaryota; kingdom Metazoa; phylum Arthropoda; class Insecta; order Hymenoptera; family Figitidae; genus Leptopilina; species Leptopilina clavipes. The sequence continues at coordinate 1,960 of JUFY01031631.1, forward strand.
AGATATATGCCAGATCTAAAATAAATGGTATCAAAATTATAAAATCTGAAATCAAATTTCGATTCTTCGATCCCAAAAACTTGTATGAAACAAATTTTGAAACAAATCTGATAAATTTTTGAAAATATTCTGCCATATTGGATCTGACATTTTGAATTTTGTAAATCTAATAACAAACTCGGATTCAGCGACCCCAAAAACCCCTGAGTAATAAATATTGTACGAAACAGATCAATTTTTACTATTTTTCTCATATTTAATCCGCCATTTTGATTTTTAAAAATCTGATTCTAGATTCGTATTCAGCGATCCCAAAAACCCCCGAGTAGTGAATTTCAAGCGAATTTGATCAATTTTTGTAATGCTAGTCGCCATATTTGATCCGCCATTGTGATTCTTAAAAATCTGATGACAGATTCATAATCAGCGACCCCTAAAACCCCTGAGTGACGAATTTCGAGAGCATTCAATGAATTTAAAAAAATTGTCCGCCATATTGAATCCGACATTTTGAATTTTGTAATTCTAATAACAAACTCGGATTCAGCGACCCCGAAAACCCTTGAGTAATAAATATTGTACGAAACAAATCAATTTTTACTATTTTTTCCATATTCCATCGCCATATTGAATAAATAATAAATTAAGTAAATAAATAATTAATTAAATAATTAATTAGTTACTTTTGAATTTAGTGATTTGTAAATAATTGTGAATTGAGAAACTTGAATAGCAAAAAACAAGAGAGACATTTTTGTTTGTCATTTGCATATTCGAACGGAGGACCGAGTAAATTGTTTAATAATTATATAATATATGACTTGAATAATTGGATGAAATGAATTTGTAAAGACGTAATGTGTCTGAAAGAACGTTTTGTATTTGTAAATCGAAATTTCTATACAGACACATCCCTGGCTATATATATATATGTGGACGATTATTAAAGCAGAAAAATATATGTTTCACAAAAGGTTCTTGCAAAATGCAAAACTGATGCGTGGAAGCTGATTCTAGAATTTATAAAAGCAGAAATTCGTATCACGATTACTGCAGTCGACAGCTTTTTTTTAACGTGTCAATGATTTTATTGAAGTTATTCATCAATTTCCACGTGTTTGTATCATTCTCATTTTTCTATATATATTTTTCCCTGTTTTTTTTTTTTGCTCCTGAACATTGTTGCTGTTGCTAATTGAGAAAAAATCGACGTTGATAATTTTTAAATATGACACGCTCTATATTTCGCAGCCATTATCTGATCACAATTATTATAAAATAATAATAAAAAAGTTAAAGTGACTTGTTATAAAAAGTCACGGTTTTATAAAATATTTATTGTTCTGTATATTATTCTTTTTATATTTAAATATTTTTTGAATATTTGAAAGTTCGAATATTTTGAATTTGAATATTTCAAATTTTAGGTAATATTTTTAATTTTAATATTTAAAAGTCGAATGTTTTTGATTTAAATATTTCAAAGTTGAATAATTTAAATTTGAATATTTTAAATTTGACTATTATTAATTTGAATATTTCAAAATTGAATATTTCAAATTAGAATATTTTTAATTTGAATATTTCAAATTTTAGGTAATATTTTCAATTTTAATATTTCAAATTTGAATATTTTTAGTCTGAATATTTCAAAATTGAATATTTTTATTTTGAATATTTTTAGTTTGAATATTTCAAATTTGAATATTTTTAGTCTGAATATTTCAAAATTGAATATTTTTATTTTGAATATTTTTAGTTTGAATATTTCAAAATTGAATATTTTTAAATTGAATATTTCCAATTTGAATATTTTTAATTTGAATATTTTTCGCAAATTAGCAAACGAAAGAAAACGATTTTATATACATTACATTTGTAACAATACATAAACACAAGACGTTATAAAAATTCAGGAAACGAAGATGTGAATATAAGGTATAGAAAGCCTGGCTTTTTTCCCTGAAGGACAAATAAAATATCTAAACGAGAGTTCGAGAGAACAGTTCGGCTTGCCAAATGGCGTTTAGTATTCTAAAGGATGACCGAACTTTGTGAATAACTGCAAACCACTATAGTTGAACGGAAGTGCCAAGTACCTTTGGGGAGAAAAAAAGTGGTTGGTGTTCAGCTTTCAACCCAAGTTGCGCAGTTGAAAAATTTCTACTTATCTGCCAATCGAAAAGAAAATCAAAATTAGAATAGAAAAATTCTCCGAAAAATTCGAATTTCTCGCAATAATTTTTGTAACAGAAGGAAAAATTTCTTTTCATTTTTCTCGCTTTAAATTTAAAATTCTCTCTTGAACTGCACATTGTGACCTAAATTTTAAGTTTACATTCTTCTCTTCATCTGTAAAAACTAAAAAACTAAAAATTGACCAAAATTTTCACAATTTGTTAGCATCTCCCTTTAATGTGTTAATATTAATATTGACCTAAAATTTGTTTTTGTAAGTATCTGGACCTATTAGTTTTGATTTTCTCATTGTTAATGAGTTTTTCGACCTAATTTTTCAATTTTTTTTACCTTTTAACTTTGACCTGCCTTTAACCTAAAATTGTAAGTTATATCCGCTTCTCGACTGTCGACATTTAACTTCTAAATTATGAAGTTTTTTTGACATTTTATCTATAACTTTTGACCGGAATCTTGAGATTATGTTCTTTATCAGTTAATATTGACAATATTGACCTAAATTTTAAGGTTTTGTTGGTCTATATTTTAAGGTTATTATTAGTTTTGATTTTCTCATTGTTAATGAGTTTTTCGACCTAATTTTTCAATTTTTTTTACCTTTTAACTTTGACCTGCCTTTGACCTAAAATTGTAGGTTATATCTGCTTCTCGACTGTCGACATTTAACTTCTAAATTATGAAGTTTTTTTGACATTTTATCTATAAATTTTGACCGGAATCTTGAGATTATGTTCTTTATCAGTTAATATTGACAATATTGACCTAAATTTTAAGGTTTTGTTGGTCTATATTTTAAGGTTATTATTAGTTTTGATTTTCTGATTCTTAATGAGTTTTCCGACCTGATTTTTCATTTTTTTTACCTTTTGACTTCTGCTTTTGACCTAAAAATTTGAGATTATATCCGCTTTTCGACTTTCGACATTTAACTTCTAAAGTATGAAGTTTTTTTTGACATTTTATCTATAACTCTTTACCTAAATCTTGAGGTTATTTTAAGGTTATTTTTACTTCTAATTCATTAATTTTGACCTAAATTTTTTGACGTTTTGTTAGCCTCTTGACTTCTTACTTTGACCTAAATTCCGAGATTATGTCAGTTTTTCTATTTTTAATCAAAATGTAGATTATTTTTGTCTTTTGATATGATAATTTTGACCTAAAGTTTGAGATTGAAACTTCTTTATCTCTTAATGTTGACCTACATTTATAAATATTGATAGTAGGTATCTTGACCTGTGTGTTTCAACTTTCAATCTAAATTTTGATGTTACGTTTCCATTTTAATTTAGTTTGAATTTTTATGTTATGTTCGACCTTAATTTATCCAAAGTATGCATACATATTTTTTTTAAAATATAAAAAATACAAAAAAATGAATTAAAATTTATATGAACGATAGTTATAATTGTCGAAGTAAAGATTTTCGCATGAGTCCCATGTGACTGAATGTGTAGACTTGTAGAGGAATGTAGAGTTTAAAATATTCATCAATAAAGTTTCACGTAGGACTCTGGAGAATTGTAGTATAGACGAAACCAACTGAAACTTAGAATAAAGACAAAGAGAATATATCAAAAAAAAAGTGATATACATATAGTGATATTTACATTTCATGTCATGTGAATATTATTACCATTGCGGTGCATTGAAAAATGATTTTAAATTATTTGTAGAGTTTGGAAAAAAATTTGTTTTCTTTTTTCTCTGTCAATATAATTTTTATGTGTCGAAAAAAAAGGAAAATATTTTTTCACTCTGTTTAAAGTTTAAGCAGAATTTTATATGGACAATTTATATTATATATTTTTTTTCATTACAGATACGTTGCAAAATATTTTACATGTCTGTGAGAAATCAAATTTAAGTTTTTTTTTATTTGGCATGGGTTGGAGCTACTCTTTAGATCCCCCCATCCCTTTGTGTGCACATCAAAGTTTAGTGCATAACTTGTTCTAAACTTTAAGCCAAAAAACTATTTACAACCTTGTAGATAAATCTTTCCAGAGTGGCTTGCGTGTGTCTGACGTAAAATTATTACTTTTATTCGAGAATCCACTAAAGTAATTAATATTTTTGGTATAACGTTTTTTTTAATTAAGTCAATTAAAAATATTAAGAGAAATTTTTTTTTTTTTAAAACTGGGAAAATAAAATTATAATATTATCCAGAAAATTATAATTCAAAAGAGAAATTAAGAAATGAAAAAGAATGAAAGAGAAATAAATAGTAAAGTAGGAGTGGATTTAAGTTAGAATGATAATTTGTAGCTTTTAAGATAAGAAAAAATGAAGAAAGAAAAATAAAAGAGGATAAATAGAGGGGAAAGAAAATGATGATGTGGGACAGATAAGTGTGGTGGGAGAGTCTGAATAAAGTTCTAGACACGAGTAAAGAGTGTCCCTTAGGACAGATCTCGTTCTACTTGGACCAGTGCTTACAGGTTAGTGACTGCAAGGATCTGTAGAATATAGACCAGTGCCAGGTTTTTAACTAATTCCCACGCTGATTGCTTGCAAATTACTTTCGTTATTTTCTTTCTCTTGCCTTTTTTTTCTTCTCCCTTGTCTAGGAGACGAGAGACACTAGTCACGTTCATTGCAAATGACTAGAATGAAAGTAGAAAAAAATAATTCTTCTTCGCTATTAAATTACCAATAAGTTGTGCACCAATAATAATGACGTTCGTACTTGACGTTAATTTTTCTTCTTTCTCCTTTTATTATACTCTTCACAATAGTGGTGGTGCTCGATTGTCGTTCATTTACTTTGAAAATTCGCATTCAATTAACTCTAATATATGAGAAGAGTGTAAACTTTATTGCCATTGTTTTAATTGCTTATTTTACGTTCGAGGTTACTATCCACTTTATTTCCCTCTCAATTATGCACCTTTTGTTTTAATTGTAAATTTCATTTTTTTTCTTTAGTGAAATCTAAAAGTATTTATCAGTATCACAGACGCGATTCTTAGCTATGACTGCGTTCAGTTTCTGTAAAAGATCCTTTAACGACGGTAGGCTAAGAAGATAGGTAAAAAATGCCAACAGTTTTCAAGGAGTTCCCTACTTTATCGATGGCCTACCTTCGTCGGCCGGTAAAATAGACAAACTATTACCGATTGTTGGTTACATTGGGATCTACTTTATTAACAGTCGGTGATAAATGAAAGTATTTATCAGTGTCACAGTCGCGGTTCTTAGTTCTGACTGCATTTAGTTGCTGTAAAAGATTCTTTACCGACGATAGGCTAAGAAGATAGGTAAAAAATGCCAACAGTTTTCAAGGAGTTCCCTACTTTATCGATGGCTTAACGTTGACGATTAAATAGACAAACTATTACCGATTGTTGGTAACATTGGAACCTACTTTACCAACAGTCGGTAATAAGTAAAATATTTATCAGTATCACAGACGCGGTTCTTAACTATGCGTTCAGTTTCTGTAAAAGATTCTTTAACGACGGTAGGCTAAGAAGATAGGTAAAAAATGCCAACAGTTTTCAAGGAGTTCCCTACTTTATCGATGGCCAACCTTCGTCGGCCGGTAAAATAGACTATTGCCGATTGTTGGTAAGATTGAATAGTAATTAAAAAATTACACAGAAGATGAAAAGTTAATTTGTATAGATAATGGGAATTTTTTCCGGATAATATTTGAAATTTCTTTAAAACTCTTACTAATTTACCTTTTTTTTTCTTTTATTATAAAAGAACTTTCTCTAAAACGCTACCTTTTTCTGTCTGAACTATCTTTCTCGTCTTTAAGAATCCAATTTTTTGTTCTTCCACCTTTCTGACTCACTTCACCACTTCCTTTTTCGCACAGCATTTTTTTTTCTTTTTGAGGCTAAGACCCGAATAATGACTGAGCAATTATTCTTGAGATACTTTTCTACATTGTTGCTTCTTTTAAAAAAAAAAACTTGTGAAACACTTGAAGAAAATTCTACGTGTCGTTTTCCTTTTCTCTTTTTTTTTTGAGTAATTTAACTTTAAAAAAAATAATTTATTACAATTCGAGAAAAATGTTTTAAATTCAAGTATTTTTAAATAATTTTCTGTGAAATGAGGAAAAATTATTGGTTGTTGATACAAGAAAATATAGAGTCAAAGTCAGTTTGATCGCATATATATATGCCTAACAATAAAGTTATTGTAATATCCATATTCTCTCATTGAATTTTAGAACTTCCGTATAATACGTCTACCGTCAACTTAAATCTAATTGAGAACCTCGAATTTGAAATGCAGATTGTTTCTATAGTTTATGATTGTTTTGTCGGATTTGCCAGAGGGCATTATCACTGTTTCGGTCAGTAGTTTATGATAACTGCACTGCAACTGAATCTTCAACAATTCAAATAGGATACCTATTTTGATCAATCTATGTGAGGAGAAATCCTCAATTTCCATTTTCATATATGAGAAATTCTCATTTTCTCTATTATTTGCAATTATTACAATTGCAATTATTACAATTTCAATTTCTACCTGCGACATTTAATTTCAATATTGAGTCCCAAATTTACCCTTAATTCTTTGAGGTATCGAAAAAAAGATTTCTCAAACAAAACATTTCTTATGACGTTTTTAGAGTTGGATTTTCATAATTCAAAATGGTGGATCCAAAATGGCGGCCAATTTTTCAAATTCATTGAATTGGCTTGAAACTTACTACACGGGGGTTTTCGGGGTCGCTGATTACGAATCTGGCATTAGATTTAGAAAATTTAAATTTTTTCATTCTATATAGTAAGTTTAATTTTAAAAATTGGTCAGATTTACCTGAAACTGGTTACTTAAGGGTTTTTGAGGCCGACGAATACAAAATTGATGACCCAGAAAATCTTTGTGTAATAAGTTTTAAGTAAATTCAATAAATGTAAAAGAATCTGTCATTTAATTTTTAAAATCACGTCAGAATTGAAATCAACAATGTTATTATTTCTCAGGAATAGAATTCAAATATTCTACACTGAAAAAAAATTTATTTGATTCAAATAATGAATTACTTGTCTATTATCAAATAAATATTTACTTGAATCAAATAATTTTTATTTAAATCAAATAAACTGTAATTGAAGATAATAGTCAAGTAATTCAGTATTTGAATCAAATAAATTTTTTTTTCAGTGTAATGTTGGAATATAATTCTCCAAAAATTAAATTAAATTTTAAATCAGAAAAATATTTTTAAATACGAAAAAAATAATCTTAAACTAAGAATATTTTTTCCAACTTTGAAAATCTTATGATTTTAAGTGAATTTTTTTCCTAGTGGGATTAACTCATGGATTATGTAACTTCTACATTTTAATATAGTGCATTTATGTTTATAGCTATTTTGCTTTAGATATTAAGTGAAATAATTGTATACGACAAGAATTACTTATAGAGAGGAGAGGTGTGTGGGGGTGGACTTGCGTTTAATTATAACTTGGTGAAGAACTAAGGCATAAAGCAGAACGTTAGGGTTGGAAAGTTATAATTATTAAACATTAAAGTAACTCCTCGAGTCGAGAATATGGTGAAGGGTTGCCAAGAGATTAACTCCTGTATTCATCCTACTCTTTCTCTTGTTTTAATTCGACGCGCATGACGCCCGATTTTTTCGAAACAATAAGCCCCCCCAACCTCTTACTCTTACGTTCCATATTTTTTAAAGACTCACGTGCGCTTATTAATACCTAATCGTTCTTTTGTTAAGTGAAAATTATTTTTTCTGGCAAAAAAAAATTCTTTCTTTTAAATTCACATTCGCCTTTTTCTATTTAAAAAAATTTTTCATTATTTTGCGAGAAAGAAATTTTGAATCAAGATATATATATATATGCTTATTTTTTAATCTTCTTTAAATGCAGTTTCTTTCATAAAAATTTTTTTCCTAGAAATAATTTTCTCTCTGGTGAAAAAATAAATAAAAATTCTTCATTATTAAACTGTGAGAAATTGAAAATAAATTTAATTGTTTTCAAAATATGTTAGTATTCAGAACGGCTCAATAGAATAAACAATGAGTTTATGTGAATTTTATAAATAAAATTAGAAACAGGTCATATGGATTAATATAAAAGTGTTTTGGATCAATGACACGATTCATAAATCGCAGCAAATTTTCAAGTGAGAGTCGTACTTATTTTTGAAATATTATATCTCACCGGATCTAATGATTTGTTCGCATTTACGGAACCGTGAATCTCGTGTGCACATGAACAGAAAATATTATAGGTGACAAAAATAAAAATAGTGTGAGAGAGAGAGAGAGATCAGAGAGGAAAAATAATTCCTCAAAAAAGGCGTCTGTAGTCTCGGGAATCGGAAAGCAGCCAACCCTTACACCTTATAGCTTTTGCAGTGCTCGTCTACCCCAACGGCCTACATTCGTCTTCACGCCCTAGAGCGCATTAGGTCCCCAAGAGTATTCTCTGTCTCTCTCTTTCTCTCTCTTATATTTTGTCTTCACTTCCTTTAATTTATCGTCCTTGGTCTCTCTCTCTCTCTTTCTCTCTTTCACCTTTTTTCCCAAAATTTTATGCAACTGTGAATTTGGCAGTCATAATGTGACTGCCCTTCAGAGAACTAGAAGCCGAAAAAGAAGAGACGCTCTTGAGTCATCGTACGCCTTTTGAATTTCACATTAGAGAATTTATAAAAAAAGTCTCGACTCTACTTTCTTTTTGAAAAATTAATTTTCCAACTTAGTGTCTGGGGATTCTTCATAAAATACGCAAAAAGCCGTATTTTATCCCTTTGAGTTGTCTTACTATAAAGAAAAATGTATCCACTATATTGGATCTAGAATTTTCAATTATGTATAAATGTGATGTCAAAATCTAGTTTTCTGACCCTGAAAACCCCCCAAGTATCAAATTTCAAGTAAATTTCACCAATTTTTTGAAAATACTCCGTCATATTGGATCCATTATTTTGAATTTCAAAAATCTGATTTCAAATTTGAAATCAGCGACCCCAAAAACCCCCAAGTAACAAATATCAACCATATTCGACGTATTTTAGAAAAATTGGATTTCATATTGGATCCGCCATTTTGAATTTTTGAAAAATAACATCAAATTCGTAATCAGCGACTCTTAAAACCCCCGAGTGACGAATTTCAAGCAAAATTGACCAATTTTTGAAAAAATAGTCCGCCATATTGGATCCATTATTTAGAATTTCAAAAATCTGATTTCAAATTTGAAATCAGCGACCCCAAAAACCCCCAAGTAACAAATATCAACCATATTCGACGGATTTTAGAAAAATTGGCTGCCATATTGGATCCACCATTTTGAATTTTTGAAAACTAATGTCAAATTCGTAATCAGCGACTCTTAAAACCCCCGAGTAATGAGTTTCAAGCGAATCTGATTAATTTTTAAAAATTCGGCAGCCATATTGGATTCGCCATATTGAATTTGAAAAATCTAAATTTTGATTCGAAATTAATGGCACGAGAGGCGCTTGAATTTTAAATTTCTCAGAATTTGATATTGCAGATCAATGTTAATTGTAATAAAATACAAGACTTCACAGATTTTTTAAATTATTAAAAAATTTTTTTTTGTTTATTTACAAATGTATTTTATTTGTTTATTATTTATATGTCTATTTATTTTTCGCATATTTTCTGTTTTAAATAAATATTTTAATACCTCATATGATTTATTAAAGAAAAAAATTTCTTTATTGACTTATCGTTTATTTGTTTAAACAATTAAAATTGTTTAAAATCAGCTTTTCATTAAAGAAAGCTTGAATCATGTAGATTTTTTTTTGTAATTAAAGAATTGTAACGAATTTATTTATGTACAATTTCCTACGTATATTCCCATGTTTAAAACTTAATTTGTTTAAACAATTAAAAGCATGTTGCAAATTATTGCTGTTTTAACTCGTGATTGTTCTTTAATTGAAGAAAGTAAAAAAACTTAATGATTCTAGATGAATTTAATAATTTAATAATTATTAATAATTTAATAATTATTAATAAATTTAATAATTATTAATAATTTAATAATTATTAATAATTTAATAATTATTAATAATTTAATAATTATTAATAAATTTAATAATTATTAATAATTTAATAATTATTAACAATAAATTATTTTCAATTATTTAAACAATTCTAATCTGCTTAAAC
>JUFY01031649.1:0-14991 GCA_001855655.1 Leptopilina clavipes
GATCTTCCAAATTATTTAAAATGAATTTTAATTGTATTTATGTTTGTATTAAAAACGTTAAAAATAGTTTTATAGTTTTGAGGTTATGTTAACGTGTATCATTCCTCCTTAAAAGATAGAAACAAAAAAAATCTGTCAATTTAATTTCAATGGAATTGTCAAAAAGCCAATAATATTTATTATTTTCTTTAAAAAAAATAGTGGATTTATTAAAAAATGTGACAGTTTGGTACTCAAATCCCCCCTTATAGACCCATAAATATAGAAAGTTTTGTACTCCAGAAGTCAACTTAGATTAAAATATATAAAAAAAAAAAATTACTATCGAAAACTTACTTTATGAGAAAGCGAAAATAAAATTTCACAAGCGATGTGATATGTAAAAATAATTATTCAGTACAATTAATAATTTTAATTTTAGAAATCAAACTATGAACATGCGTTTATTTTCAGCTGCTAAATGGATCTCAATAGTTAACATCTATTTTATAGTTAAAATGAATGAAATCGAAACGAAAATGTTATTAAACATTGAAACAAAACAAGGGACAGAATTTTCTAGCAATGTTAATAGAAAGTGCGAGGATGATGAAAATATTTGGTGGGCAAGTGAAAGTACATCAAGCACAGGATCTTACAGTCCTGATTCTGACAGGTTAGTATTCATAATTAAGAACATGAATTTTTAAAACTATTATTAAGGTCATTTAAGTCTTTATGACTTCACATTTGAGTCATTTAAGTCACATTGAAACTTTTCATGTCTGGTGAATAGAGTTTTGAATATTTTTCAATGAAAATTGTTGAAAAATGTTTATAATAATATAGAATAAGTCTGTCATGTGCGGATTGATAAAAATTTTTTGTTTGAAAAAGATTTTTTAACCCATACATACAGTTTTTACAGAGGTCCAATTTATGCTCGCAAAACACATGGTCACATGGCCTTGGTTCGAATTTAAGACACAAAGAATTCATTTTAGTCAATAAATTGTTGAAAGTGTTGTAGTGAAAGTGTCAACAAATTAATTTTCAACATTTTGAACCATTTAGAATTTGAATAAGAATTATAATATTCTTACTGTATGAAACAGCTTTCAAATTTTAGATTATGTTACTTAAATCGATTTTTTACAATAAAAAATTGTAATTCTTATTGAAATTCAACTTTTAGTTGTTCAAAATGTTGAAAATTAAATTGTTAACACTTTTAGTAAACACTTTTGAAATGTACACTACGTCAGAAAATTAACAAAAATACCACGTAAAAGCTTATAAAATTCTACGTTAAATGATGTATATAGGGAAATGTAGATTATGCATTTAGAGACCCTCTAATTATGCGCTTAAAATATGCACGATTATATGCGCGATTATTCTAAAACTATCATCTAAATATCTTTTTTTTTATCTTATGGCGTCTTTCACTGAATCCACTAACAATTCATACAATACTTTAAAGCTAGGAGAAGGGATCGATTTCAGTAGAGATAAATTTGCTTTCGCTTCTGATACTTTAACTACATTAATACAGCTCTTAATAATTTTTGATGAATCGAAGAGATTTTGAGCAGCTTTGAACAAATATTTTGCTGGATCAGAACTCAAATGATGTGTGAAGATTTCGTCGCATTTTTTGCTGACAGATTTTATTCTGTCTTCTAAGTTTCTCATTAATCTTTGAGTACAACAAATGAGACTATTAATGTTGGGTAAACCAGGAGTAATCAGACACCGTAAATTATATTAATATATAAGTATTTATTAAAAAGATGATAAACGGCCACGAGGCGATACTGCAGCTATGGACGCTACAAGCGAACTAACTGTATCTAATTCTAATAGGTCATGTAACTTTTCTATTATTTTACTGATTGGTCGAATATACAAATGACTAAAAACGCGGGTCTTTATATTTTAATTTAAAGTTCTTTTGAGACTAAAACTCGAATAATTAAATAATAATAACTTTTTAGTCTGACAGAGACAATGGATCTTTCGATGTGTCTATTTTAACTAACAGCTTTGAAACAGGAGTACAGTACTCTTCGACAAAAGCAGCCTCTGACTTGATAATTTTTATATCATTTTCAGTCAATTTTTCGAAGTACTCAACACATTTCACTGATTCAGCCTTAGGAATAGTCTTTGCATAATTAGTTACATCTTGAATGTATTCTCCAAGGTACACTGCTGATAATCTCCAGGATACCCATCTGCTTATTACAGGCATTAGAAAAAGTTTAGCTTCCTTAGCTTGTGTGAAAGAATACGCGTCTCTTAAATGTTTCAAATAATTGTGCTTTTTTTTCGTGTGTTTAAAAACAATTTTTTCGTCTTGGCAACACATTATTTTAGTCTGATTCATTTATCAGAAAACACTTTTGCTATTTTATCTAGCTTGTGAACATGACACTGAATGTGAATTAATTCAGGCATTGCAATTTCCTGAAGTAGCCGGAAACAAACATTCATGTATGGAGCACTGTCCGAAACTAACGCGACTACATTTTTGTGTTTAACATTAAATTCTTGAAAAACCTAGAATTAAAATTAATATATAAATAATATTAATAGAATAGGACTGAATAAGAAAAACCATTTCCTGAATTTAAAAAGTAGGTATATTAAGTTAAATAATTTACTTGAAGAATTGTCTTCGCTGTTTCATCGCCATTGGTTGCTTGTAAAATTTTTATTCCACCTACAACAATGACTCTACAACAATGAACAATTTCTCTTGATGAGTCAAAGAATTACAATGAATGTCGACGACACTTATTCTTTTCCAATTCACTCGCACATTGCAGAATCGACACATCATAATTTTTTTACTTTTGTCGAAAACAAACATTCTTTCTTTGGCGTAATCGTCCACGCGGGACTGAATAGAGACTGTTTTCGATCTGGCTGACATTATTAAAACAACAAAGATTTTGAAGAAGCATCAAAATTTAACCATTGCATTTACGTTTACACCTGTTATGTTTTTATACAAGAAGACCATGCTTTGGCCATGCCGGTTTACACCCGAGAAAAGTTTAACACAGATGAATACACTCGCGGTACAAAAATATAACTTCACTGCGCATGTGTTTCCAAAGTTACTCTATCGGCCAAAAAGAGCGCATTTATTTGAAATGCTTTACATAAGTATCCATTTATGATTAATTTAACTAACAAAAAAATTTTAAAAATATTTTGGCACTTTTGAGCCAATTATGCAAAAAAAGTAAAATTATGCAATGACATAAGTTATGCAATATTATGCGTTTTAAAAACGTATTGCAAAAGGTCCAAAATACATACTAACACTATAGTATTATGTTTTTACTTGATTTTAAAAAATTATGCAATTATTTAATCGCATAATCTACCTTTCTCCACATATATAATTGGAAATTTTAATAAATTACACAAAGATTTTAGCACTTGACAAATTTGAAAAGAGAATTAAAAAAAATTTTTTTTGTCAATTTTTTAACCTCTGGCATATTTTTAACGTAGAATTTTATAAGCTTTCATGTGGTACATTTGTTAATTTTCTGACATTCGTTTTTACAAAAAAATCGAAATTTTATTTAAAAATACGAAAATATATTGGACTAACTTTTGTTTGACAAACTTTTCGTTTGTTATATTAAAGAAGCCTGTACAATATAGAGTAATTCGGTAGAGCTGTTCTAGAGTAATCGTGGTCACCGCTTTCAAAAACATGATTTAGAGAAAAACGCGTTTAAAGTTTGAGAAAAACGCGTTTAAAGTTTAAATTACAATTTACATATGATCGTATTACTTGATCCAGACCTCTTCCATACGCTCGGATCAACTTCAAAATTTCAGAAAAGATTTTTAAGATGTTATACTGTAAGAATATGCAAAAACCAAAAATCGATTTTTGGACATTTCTGACTGCGACTAACCCCTTAATATTGATAGATAATTTGGAGCACAGTGGTGGCACGCCAATACTAAATTTATGTACACTAATAATGCGAGCTTTTTGTCACTGCCAGCAGATGCGCTAGTGTTCCCCTATGCTATAACATGGGCAGGGATGTAAAGGTAATTTACCTTACGTAAATTACATAGTTTTTTACTTATAATTTACGTACGTAAATTACGTCTTTAATTTTTTACACAATGCATTTCTTTGGTGGTAGGGGGTAATTTACGTAAAAAACGTAAATTACATTTAGTGTAATTTACGTAAAAAATACTTAAGTTACGCGTAACTTTACATCCCTGAACATGAGGGAACACTAGCGCATCTGCTGGCAGTGACAAAAAGCTCGCATTATTAGTGTACATAAATTTAGCCACCACTGTGATTTGGAGCAGTTTTAGTTTAAGTAATTTTTACTTTTTTATATTAAACTTTAAAATCGTTAAAAATATTTATAAATATTTACCTTTTCTCAAGTAGAATTTCTAAGTAAATTCAAAATTCAAAATAACTTAGACCCCATAAACAAATATTGAGATCATTTATTACGAATGTGACATCAGATTTTCTTATTTCAAAATGTCGAATCCAATATGGCGATTAATAATTTTTTTAATTCTCCTGATTCGCTGGAAACTTGTTACTCAAGGATTTTTGAACCTCCAAATTTAAATTTTATGCCAGATTCATAGTAAACGACCCCAAAACGACTTTGAAGCGAATTCAATGAATTTAATTATTATTATCCTTTTTGCACTGGGCAACAATTTTTTCTGAAATTAATTTTTTTTATAAAAAATGGGTTGAAAATATTTAATTGTTAATAGAAAAATTTTTTTTTTGCAAATTCCTTTGATAGAGAAATTCATTTAACTGATTTAATTTCGAAATAATTTCAAACTTTAATATACTTTAAATCACAAAAATAGAAATTATTAAATTAATAGCATTTATGGCATATATGACAATTTGGAAATTTATGGCAATTAATTATTCAGAAACATTTGTATATTTCTAAATTCTATTATGACGCTTACTATAAATAAATTTTTGGTTATGTAGTTATGAGGAGAAACAGTAATTTAAAAAACTGACCATTCTAGAGAATTGAATTTAATGTAAAAAATCTTTCTGTAAAATAAAAATTATGTCTTAAAATAAAACGATTATAAATATTATACTGAATAGTAATTCGAAATTTAAAAGTTGTGTTAAATATCAATTCGATAAAAATAATTACGACGTAATGAAAATTATGAAACTGGAATTTTGGGAATAATCATGCACCCCCTTCTAATATAACAATCATTTTCTTATTAATTATACACTTAAATTGATTTATTACAAAATCTATTACACTGAAAAAAAATTTATTTGTTTCAAACAATGAATTACTTGACTATTATCAAATAAATATTTATTTGTATCAAATAAATTTTATTTGAGTCAATTAAATGGTATTTGATTCAAATACAGAAATTATTGATTCAATTACAGTTAATTTGATTTAAATAAAAATTATTTGTTTCAAGTAAATATTAATTTGATAATAGACAAGTAATGGGTTATTTGAATCAAATAAACTTATTGTTAGTAAAAGTGCGGCTAGAATTTTACAAGATTTTTAATTTCTTTAAATTAATTTTAAAAAAATTTTAAAGAATCTATGAAAATTGATTTCTGAGAGACTTAAATTAACATTGCATTAACCAATAGTACATTATTTTGTATAGTTCCATTGCTGATTGGGAAGCTGAAATTAGTGCAACTGGTGAAGTGTTCTATATTGAATCTTACCCAGATTTTATTGTTACTAATGAAAAATTATCTGAAAGTGAAAATCAATTTAAATCATCTCAATTTGCCAGACGGAAAAATACATCTGGAAGGTTTATGCGTTTTATTAAACAACGCGAGAGTAGTCGATGTAGTACTCGAAATAAAGCTCTACAGAATATTTCATTAAATACGGATAAAGCTTCAAATAGAAGTAAAAATTCTTGTGTAAAGAACTTGTTGGTAAGTAAGTTTGTATATTATGTATTGTTCGGATTTTACACTTATGAATACGACCATAAAAATTAATGTTATATTTCATTTCCACGCCTCACGTTGAAATAATTCTTTTTCAAATGTCAATGCAATATGATTCTATCTTAAAAACAGTACAAAATGAAGTTATCTCATAAATTTGTTCATTGTAATTTCACTTAACTTTTGGTGCAAAATAATGCGATTTCAAAGTATTTATTTTAATATAAAATGTCCTGTGCAAAAGTTCATACTTCCCTTGGCGATAAACCGTAATAAATGTCGAATGATTGCATCAAATAGCTTTGCAACAAATAATCTTATTCACCAGTAAAAATCTACAAACAAATTTTAATTTATAAAATATAGAAAAAAATAACAAACAGATAAATCCATAAATTGTTTATATTTGTTATCAAGTCCACCAATCCCACAGTGGGGCAAAAAACACGCCTTTGGACAAAACAACTTTGGGGCTTTAATTTTTAACGAAATTCAATAATTTTTTTTTTAAATTAAAGCTTATAAAATTTCGCATCGATTCCTCGAGGCTGAATTTAAATAAACAATTTCTAAAATTTTTTATTTGTTTATAAAAATAAAAAAAAAACTTTTTCAAACAACAAATGAGAATTTTTGTAAAAATCGCAATATTTATTAGTAAACTGATGTAATTAGTTGAGAGGCATCCCACCAACATTTACCAATAGCAGAAAATTAATTTCAAAATTCTTCTTATTTTTTATAAACAATTTATTGCAAAAAAATTTTTTCTCTTAAATTTTCTATATTTTGGTGTTTTAAATTAATATTTGTTTTTTAAAAAGTATATTTAATAAAAAAAAACTCACTTAAATACTAAAACTAATAATAATTTGGTGTTATTTAACAGTTTTTTATAAACAAATTAAATAAATGAAACATATAAAGATCTTTAATGAAAAATTATTGCTTTTCTTTTATAAAATAGCCTTACAGTAAGTTAGTTTTCAATTTATTTTGAAGTTGAACAACTTAGAACCCATAACTTAAATGTTGAAATAATCTTAATTAACAAATGGATATCTTTGTTAGTTTGTCACATAAAATATTCATTCTTTTTTGCAAAATACTTCTATAAGAATTTGTTTATAGTTATAGCTTCGTGAAACAACTTTTATAAGAAATTGTTGATTTTTATAAACAAATAAAAAATTTCAGAAATTGTTTATTTAAATTCAGCCTCGAGGAGTCGATGCGAAATTTTGTAAGCTTTAATTTAAAAAAAAAATTATTGAATTTCGTTAAAAATTAAAGCCCCAAAGTAGTTTTGTCCATAGGCGTGTTTTTTGCCCCACTGTGAATCCCCTATACTTTAAACCACATACAAAGGATTCAAAAATTTTATTTTTTTAACAAACCAATACTTCAATTTTTATTTTTTTTAAATGTAATATATATAATCTGTTACGCAAGAAAATTGTTATGTTTTCTTAAATAAATGCAAAAATAAAGGTATTTAAAAGAGATGTCGGAATTACCCCATAGGGTTGTCGGAATTGCCCGCATTTTCCAAGGATATGGAAAATCATTGACTTTTACTTACGGTCTCACAATTTACAAACTAGTTAAAATATTAAATCTAACACTTTTAAAATATATATTGTACATATTAATTAATTAATTTTTTTTTACACTTAAAAAATTAATTTTGCTTAAGGGTGTCGGAATTGCCCCATTCTCTCCTACTATTTATGTAACTGTTACAATTTTTTTACTTTTTTCTAGAGAAATAAGACTTATGAAGTTTCACTAACTGTGGATCTAGAAAAAAAACAAAATTTAGGAAGAAGAGCTTCAAAATGCGAAGCTTATTTGGGTATAATACCTGGAATATCATCGGATGGAACAAAAGTTGTAGTGACTGGTTTTGTTCCACACGGAGAAGCAATAAAATCACAGTGTATAAAGGAAGGTGATTACTTGTGTCGTATCAATTCTACGAGTGTTACTTTCGAAAATCTGAACAGTATTCTTTCAAATATGGTTTCTTCGACCGATGTGAGTACCATAAACAATAGTTTTATTAGTCATAAATCCACACGGAAAGACTTTTTGTATCATTTTTTGTTAAACTCACTACTAAATTTTAATAAAATAGCTACAAGTCTGTGAAACAGTGGAAAAATATCAATTTATAGAAGTATTTTCAACAAAAGATGATTTATTTTGCATTAAAATTTAGTAGTCAAGTTAAGAAACATTCGTTTATGCTATACAAAAAAGATAGTTTAAAAGAAAAAGTGAGCATTAAAAAATCTGTAGGATGCACTTGCATTTGAATTTTTTACTTTAAATGTACAGGCAGAAAAAATTAGAATAGTAGTTGGTGTCCAGCAAATTTGATGAAATTGCCCCCGCCCCTCCACCACCGACAAATTTTCAAAAAAGTGAAAACTTTTTTTGGGTTATTATTACTAGATAGGATAATAATTCCCCCAAGTTTCATTTCGATCCGAGAAATTGAATTTTACACTTGGGAAATTACACGAAAAATGCCTCATAAGAAATGTTTGATTTGATTCTGTCCATTGTTGAAAATATGGATGAAGTCTCGTTGGCAAAGATTTAGCCCATGAAAAACTTTGCCAATTTTTTATTTTCCACACGGGACGTAAATATTTAGACAATTATCATTCACATATGATAAATTAATATGAATAATGAAGAAGAATATCTTTTGCTTAAATCAAAAGGGACATTGTTATTGTAAATTTAATTACTATTACAATGAGTCATACGACTAACTACGTAGTTAAATAAAAGTTTACATTGTTCTAATTCTAGGTACTACTGGAATTTCAGCGAATTACGACCAATAAAACAGAAAATTTACCAACTATGATTTCCCCAAACGTAAGATCTATTAAAAATTAAATAATAAAATATTTACGTAATTTTTACTGATTAAAATTATTATTAAATAATCATTATTCTCTTGTTTAAGTTAAAAATAAAAAAAAGTTTTTTTAATATTCCTTTCAATTCACTTCTATTTTATTTTGCATCTGAGGTATTAAAAATCTTTGGAATTAAAAATAAATAAAATATATTTTACAAACAAAATTTCCTTAAGTAATATTTCGAATTGACGAGGAATTAATTTTTTTAATATTCTGTCTAATTTTGAGGTAACTGGAAATACGAAAAAAAAATTTCTCTTTAGAATAAAATTAATGCATTGAGAATATAAAATAACATTGTTTCTTTTTAATTCAAGATTATGATTATATCCAATAATCATTTTTAATTATTTAGTAAAATTAGAATCACCAAAAAACTCCCATGAAAATTTTTCCTGCTTTTAGCAATCTCCATTAGTAAAACAAATTGTCGATCAAAGCAAATGTAAGTCTTACATGGATAATGTGTCTAAAGATTCTATTGGAATCATGTTTTTAAAAGCTACAAATCTTGCTGAAGTAGTACCTGAATCGCAAGATATTATATATGCTTTTCCTAAAATAGAAGATATTATGCAAGAAACATTACTTTCTGTAACAAGAGGAGCCTTTGTTACATTAAATCATTTGATAACTGATATATCAGGACCTAATTCAATAAGGTAATTCAGTTCATTTATACAGTTACACACGTCAACAAAAAAATTAATTATTCCTTGTTGAATGAAACAGGAAAAGATAAATCTAGCATCCAAACCCAAAACTATCGTTTTCTGGTTTTGATTCAAAACCGCCGGGGTTGAAATTTATAAAAATTCATTAATGATTCATATGATAAAACCACCGGCGCCAGTCCTCAAAAGGTCGACAGATTTATAGAATAAAAGTAGTATTTTTACTTTAATGATTAGAATTAAATAAATTAAATAAAAAAACAAAAAGGATAGTAAAATGGGTGAACCGAAAGATAAGCAGCGTGTCAGATTAATTAATTTAATAGAAATCTACTTATAATTACTGTCGACGTTAATTTAAATTACTCTATTCGATTCTCTTTCCACTGTCGACAGTATTCGCAAAATTCTATCACTCACAACACACGAATTTGTTATCCTTGGTGAACTTAACGACAGTTTTAAAACACTACAATTTCTCAATCGAAAAAATATGAATGACCTCCTCAAATTCACTACTCTGCTGTCAAAAGTAAAAACCTAGTAAGTCGCATTTGCCATAAGAGCGAAAGTCGAATAACAAAGCTAAGGGACGCTCGCCCTTATGGCAAATGCGACTTACAAAGGGCGAGCGTCCCTTAGCTTTGTTATTCGACTTTCGCTCTTATGGCAAATGCGACTTACTAACACACACAACAAACAACAACAATTAAAAGAAAGACCTATTTACACCCAACGCGACTGGAGCTCAGTTTGATGAAATTATTATTACCATAAAACGCACGCTGGCTCCAGATATAATTTTACTAAATTGACAAACACAAATTACAAATATCAAAGGGAGGATATGGTGGGTGAACCTTAAGAAATATAAAAATCAAGCGACTTCCAGGAATTCCAATTTTTAATAAAACAGACATCACTCACTTGATCGAATATCGACTCTTTCCATCGCAGTCGTTCGCAAATCTAAATTAATCGTCAAACACAACAGATATCTACGAGTCACAAATTCCCGAACAATCAAGTGTTCACATTCACAGGTCTAGATCAAGAGTGACGCCTCTGGCGATTTTTGACAAGGTGACAATATTAAATCAGCGCCTAAATCGATGCACAGTGATCAGGGGCGAGATCACTAATTAGTCAACCCTTACCTTAATTGAGATATTCGATCAATAATTCGCGATCTAACGTCATAAATAAACTTTCCCGCCACATTTAATTTTCAACAGTTTAGATTCGGCTTTGACATTAATATTTATCCCATTTTTGTTACAGATCTACTATACTTTGCAAAAAGCAAAAAGTTTATATATCCTACACGGCTCGAGATGATAATTTACTATTAATATCTTTACCAAGTAGTTGGTACGTTTCTGAACAAATGCCAAGTTTTTGTTAGGAAAATATTATTTTTTATTTATGTTTAAATTCACTTTTTAGTTGCAACGAACATCAAGCTGTGGAATTGACTACAGATATTGTTCGAATGCTTGAATTTACATATGGAAATTTGACCCAATGTTTTACATCATTGGAAAATCGTCAATCATTGGATCATTTACTTTCTCTTATTTGTCAACGCATTCTATTAAAAAGGTCTTCTTCTGATATGTTAAACGATACAACGGATACATATAATTTCGAAACTATTTTACCCACCGCTCAATTAATTCGTTTGCCGAAAGAAGCACATATACAAATAGACTCTGCTTTAAATGAGATGGAAGCTATGGATTATCGAGATTGGGTAAGAATTGCATTTTCTTTAAAAAAAAATTACGCAATGCAATATTTCAATTAAATAAAGCAATTTGACAGTTATTCAATGATGAAAACTTATTCAAGAATGCGATATATTTTTTACATTCTCATCACTTGTTTACTATAGAATGAAGATCCAATGAACTGCCAGCGCTTGTATACTATCATTGGTAGTTGCTTGTATCATAAAAGTTATTTGATAGGATCTCACTTACCTTACAATAATTTAATTAAAGTAAATTCATTCCTACGACATTATGGATTACTAAATTTAGTAACGAATGAGTCATTAAAAGCTCTAATCATATGGAAAAAAGTTTATCCCTCTCTCCCTACTGAAGAGTTTGTGAATAATCCTAAGGGATCTACATTTTCTCAAAATCAGCATTATTTACTTATTGTTGGATTTAAACATGATTTGTTGGCAGTTATTTTTGAATCTGGAGGATGTACTGCAAAGTAAGTTTAATTTATTTACATGATACAATCATTAATTCAATTTTTTAGAATTTCAATTCTCATTTCAATTTTCAATACGAAAATTTGATGAAAATTATTTCATCAAATTGCCATTTGTTAAAAACTTAAAATTCGAGGAAACTACAGTTGAAGGTTTATAATAAAGCTGTTATTTTGAATTAAATGTCGGAAATGTCATGTTAGAATTGTAATAATTTGTATTTGTATTGTATTGTAACAATTTTTTAAATGATACAGAATTCAAGAAAATGTTGGTCCGAATCCATTTTATGTGGAAGAAGCTCAAGAGACTTTACAACATATTCAAAAAATTGGGATACCAACTTTGGCTGCAAAATGGATTTTAGTTAACACAATGGTGGATGTATTAAATAAAGAACAAACTTCTTTAAGATCATCCACTAGTATTGCAGAGAATCTCTTCGGATTTATTAAATCTTCCGAAATGCAAAGTTTTTCTGATAAAACAAATTCTATTTCCTCGTGTAAAAAAATGCAAGAAGTGCTTTCTACAAAACAGCATAACAGTGAAGACAATACTATGGCTTCGGGATCAGGTAACAATTACTAATTAGTAATGATTAATTACCAATGATTATTAATTTAAGTAATTTCTGCAAGATTCGATCGTGATTTATCGAGCAACATAAAAATTTTGATATTATGGCCATTGTGACGTTCCATTTATTAAATCTTTAAAAATATTTGTAAAAACTTGAAAGTTTTTTGTTCATTTCGTGTATTTTTTTAATTTATGAAAAAATACCCAATGGAAAATAATAAAACAATATATTGATTTTGAATAAAAATGTTTTTAATTTTCAGTGTATTCATTACAAGCATCGGATGATTCTCAGAGTCAAGGAACAGGAGTTGTAAGTGAAATGAGTGATGAAGCGGCACCTATTCTAGGTCGTCGGGCAATTAGAGAAAAAATAAACATTGCTTTAAAATATTCTGAGGATAGTGACTCAGATGTGGACACATATAAGGTGAGTTTAAATTTTACTTTCAAACGTGTCGATACACTTTCAATATTTTGTAGAAAATCTCAAGTCATAAAGTTCGCTGCTAATTTTTTAAATAAAATGTCCTTCCGTAAATATAATTTTTAGAAATAGTCAAAAAAATAATATTCTTTGAATTTTTTTTACAGAATGAGAAGCAAGGAAACAATATGGATATTGCTAGCATTAGGGACAGTCTTTTATGCGAAGCAGAATATATTTCACCTCACATCTTGACGGTAGGAGAAGGAAATTATTTACTTCATTACTTACATTTAGATTTGTGCGAAGGAATTTTAATATCATCATTTTTTGACAAATGTATGACAAAAAATTCAGAAATAATTAGCAAGTTTTCTAGTTGTGTACAAATGATGCATACATTCTTGCAAAATACTTTGCGATATAGAAAAATTGCAAATCAAGATATTGAAAAGAATATAGTTAACAAAAGTTTGGTATCAACTAAAGAATATGGAACATTATTTGTGTGGAATAATTTGACTTACTGGGTGGTAGGAAGAATAATACCACATCCAAAGGCAAAAGAAGTTTATGTTTGTTATCAAGATTCTACACCACAGAATTTAGTAGAGATGACATTTCGCTTGAATTCGATAAACTAAATTATTGATTTTCAATGCATTAGAAAAATTAACTATTTCAGACCGATTAATGTTTGGTGGTTCAACTAACCTGACAATAAAAATTAGCAAAAAAGTACTTCTTTACATTTTTGGTCTGTTAAATTTTAAAAGACTGAAAAATTATATTTTATGCTTTCTTTCATACATACTATGATCTTAAGGATTAACGTTATTGTTCTACTATCGGCAGTTTTCACACCGATAGTATTTTTTATCTCCTTAAAAAATGTTGCCTTTCTACTTAGAAAATTTTTACAAAAAGAATTATTGAATTATGTGAAAACTATAATTTAATAGTCAAAAGATTTACAGATAGACAGGTGAAAAATTTATTGTTAGTAGAACTGAAAAAGCACAAAAAAACGCGGCAATTCTAGCTTTCTAACTTATCCTATTCATTACTATCGCGACTCAGGGATCTTGCCAACAGGTGACGACACAATTCACATCGTTACAGTATAATGTTGTTTAAAAATTTCTAAATTTGTTGGTTTATTTTCCCGATTTTATTGTTACTGATATTAAATTCTAAATTTAAATAATCATTGATCTCTGTTGGGTTTCTAAAGTGGAATTCTAGTTTTTGAAATACATTATAGTAAGTTTTGTTTTCAATTTTCATAATATTCACAAGGTTAATGTAAGTTAAGCTTTTTAATTTATCTGTAATTAAGCGAACCGTATTTAAGTACTCATAGTAAGGAGAAGGAGTTTGGGAAAAAGGAATTTTAAATGATGATTTATTTTGTGGAAAAGACTGTATGCTAAAAAGGGTGAAAATAAGATGTATTAAGAACAAACGAAAATCCATATTGCCTCTGAGATTCTACCTGAAACATAATATAATTTTATTAGTCCTTATTCTATGATTTAGCAGAGAGTCATTTATTTGAAGAAATGTATATTCTGGATGTGACAAGCTATAATAATCACAAAGATTTTGTAGATTTACAACAGATTGAAATTCATTTGGTCTATTAATTTCAGTGAAAAACAATTGTTTTTCAATTAATAAGTCTAGTAAAGTCTTGTTCACAGCTTGTTTTAATTTTGGCACATTTTTACCTGTTGTGATAAATGTTTCGTTTTTATATTTCAATGAATATGAATATACTAAAAAGTTTCCTGGTTTAGCCATTTTCCTCGAAAAAAATTTTTGGAGTTGATAAAGCATATCTAATAATATAATCATGCAGCAATGCAGCGAAACAAATGTGACTCTTTTTGGTTTTTGGACGTGCACCAAATAGCTTGAATTGAAATTAGTTTCGGCTGGCTGTGCGGTTGGGTATACGTTTCTTGTGTTATCAAGATTACCTTGCCTCCAGGAGACCTGGAGCTGACTCGCGATAGAGAGTTGTACCTGCTTCTAGGGCGTGCTTAGCACTACTGTCTAAGTACGACACAAGCTGCAGAAAAAGTAAACTCATACATGTTCATAAGCTTGTTTTTATCGAACTGAAGATCATTGACTTGACTGTCTGATTTTTCTTTCGA
>JUFY01031650.1:0-23001 GCA_001855655.1 Leptopilina clavipes
GAAATAAAAATTATTTTGTTCCAGTAAATATTTATTTGATAATAGTCAAGTAATTCATTATTTGAATCAAATAAATTTTTTTTCAGTGTAGATTTCGACTCTTTTTTTTATAAACAAAATGAATACAAACGAAAGTTAAAGGAGATAGATTTCAACTCTCTTTTTTGCAAAAACAAAATGGATACAAACGAAAGTTAAAGGAGCGAAGCAAACGCAACTTTCAAAAATAAAATATTCCCGCGCGCAAGTTTGTTTGCAGCGTAAAAAATTTTTTTTGGCAATATAATTATTACAAATTGAAAAATAGATTTGGAAATACGAGTTTCAAAAAACGTTAATGTCGCCATGTTATTAAAAAAAATACTTGACTTACCGATCATTGATTCTCTCGACGAAACGATGAAGCAGCAACTCTTTTTCGGGTCCAGTTGATATAGACTACGCAGGGATGAATTTTTCTCCATTCTCTTACCTGTCCATCAGTCTAAAACAGAAAAAAAAATGTCACATAAATACTTGAGGAAAGAAAATTGCAACTATGAAAGATTGATGGACTCCAAAATGACGTTTATAAATTTTCCAAATTATAAATCTAATTACTCTCTAAATTTGAATTAGTAAAAATTTTAACTAATTTGAATTAGTGACTCACTTTTTGCTTTTGAATTAGTTAAAATTTACTAATAAATTAGTAGAAAAAATTTTTTTTACTATTTATTAGTAAAATTTAACTAATTCGAAAGCAAAAAGTGAGTCACTAATTCAAATTAGTTAAAATTCTTACTAATTCACATTTAGAGAGTAAAAATATATATTTGCTTATTTTGTGTTCGTTACTATAATCCAAATCATAATCTAAATTATAGATCATCATCTAGATAATCATCAGATTTGGAAATGAAAATGGAAATAATACAAGAAAGTTTCCTATGAAAACAAATTTTTATTACGTAAATAAAAATATTTTAATTTTAAAAATTATTGAAAAAAATGTTTTGTCCACTTGATTGAAATTTTCTCCATACTTAGCAAATTAAGGAGACCCTAGTGCCCCCTTTAGTCGCCTCTTACGACACGCGGTAGGTTTCGGACGCCCTATTCTAGTCCCGGGGTCGTCACGGGCAAGTTTCACAAGAACAAAGACACATTTCTAATAATTTACCATAGAATCAAATATTCGAAAAATTCAAAAAACTTTTATCCGACTGTAACTGTCTTTTACTACTGACAATAGAATTATAAAAATAACTTAACTTCTGTCTGAATGCAACTGAATTTTACTACTGAATCAAAAAAAAAAAAATTAACAAGACTTGATGAGATACTTTTACAAAACTGACGTGCGAATAATCTGTAACGCATTTCTTTAGCAATTTTAATTTTTGACAATAAATGTTTTAAAAAGGGACATAAATAATTTGATGTTATTTGTCACCTCTTCCAAGGATCGATTTTAATATTTAAACCAATGAATAAGACATGTTTTAAATATTAATAGTCGCCTAATATGAAAAAGATCTCAAGTTTCAAAACCTGGGAGAAAATACGCATTTTCTTAATGAAGTAAGAGTTCACGTTTGGCAAGGGATGCTGTATAGCTATATGAAGTATATATACGTTTGTGTTGAAAAATCACCGCTCACGGGAAAAGATAAACAGCAGCTGCGAGTTAGAAAGAAAAGGTAGACTATGATCAAGCACCAGACATAACGCGGTATAATGAAAACATGGCCGCCACCTACTGGCACCTGAACATATACACAGTTTATAGATACACTTAAAAACTATTCTCATTCAAAACGCTTTTAACTTTACTCGCAAATCTTTTTTTCTCTACGCAAAATTTTTCAAAAATTCTTTAAAAAAAATTTTTAGAGGAACAAAAAGATTTTTCTTTTGGAAAACCAAAAAGGAAATATTTCACCAACAAAATTTAAAAAAAATATATATATTTTTTTTAAATTTTGTTAAGAGATTTTGTTAATAAGATTTCTATATATAGAAATCTTTTTTTAATGTTTAATAGATAAAGTACCTGTACAAATTCCTCCAACTGAATAATGAAAAATAAAAACATGTTTTAAAATACTTTTACTAACTTTTTCAATGAATTGAAATAATTTTCACATTAAGAGAATTGGATATAAAGAAGTTCGAAATGTAATTCTGAGGTTTTCAGAAATCAGTGCACCTTTAGCGTTTCTCAGAGTTTCAATTTTATTAGAAAATCCTGGATACGGCGTGAAATCGTAATCGTCCAGAGGGCAACAATGCATCGATTATTTATAATAGATGTATGGACCATTTCATGTCTATTGGAAAGTGAGCATTTCCCTTGCCTTGTTGTAGTCCCCAGCCACTATGGGCTATACACGAAACTACCAATCTAATTCTGCACGAAAATCCAATATCTTAAGGCTTAAGCCGCAAAATTTACACACCACAGCTAAATTGATATAGAAAATAGTTAGCTGCACTATATTTTTAGAAACATTTTAATATTTCATAAATCGTTCAGACGAAAATGTCCAAGATGATTTTTAAGAAAATAATTTTCCATACGAGAAAAAATACTCCTTACTCTCTAAATTTAAATTAGTAAAAATTTTAACTAATTTGAATTAGTGACTCACTTTTTGCTTTTGAATTAGTTAAAATTTACTAATAAATTAGTAGACAAAATTTTTTTTACTATTTATTAGTAAAATTTAACTAATTCGAAAGCAAAAAGTGAGTCACTAATTCAAATTAGTTAAAATTTTTACTAATTCAAATTTAGAGAGTAAAGAAATGTTAAAATGTATAGATATTATAAAATAATGTAATATTAATTATTAATTATTAATTATTAATTATAATTTATTAATTATTAATATTTAATATTAACATACAAACAGTATATTTATATTCTTTATTTATATTCACAGATTATTTCTTATTTGAAACTTTAAAGGATAAAACTACACCATCATATGGGAAAATCCAGTTTCAAAAAGTTGAGGTCAACTTGATCTTTTTCAGGAGAAATTTAACGACCCTCAAAATTAAGTTGAATTTAATCTTTAGTTGCACATATAGAAGAGAATGAGAGAGGGAGGTCGAAACGCAAGTCTGGTTAACGTCAAGCCTAACCACTTAGCGTATTAGAGTTTGATTTATTTTTCGTGCGAAATGGCCGCCTGGGGAGGGTGGCTACCCTCTGAATTGGTGCCATTGTATTTCTATTAAGACTGGCCCGTCTCTCACCCCCTTGGAACCATCTCGACCCGCATGCTTGATTCTCTTTTTCCCTCTATACCTTTTCCACCCCTACGCCATATACACCGTAACGTTGTGTCATTGCACGTTCTTTCGAATTATCCTCAGCACTGTCTCTCGTCAAAATTAGATTCGTTGTCAGATCATGTGACTGCGCCTCCGACACTGACAATTTTCACGTCAGACATATATAAAACTTCACTTTAAGAATTTTTCCCAAAATTACGTAAATTATTACCTTCGCTTTTGTGTCTACTGAAATATTTTCAAACTTCCAACGAGAGACTATATTCATATTTTCATATATTTAGAAATTATTATTAATATATTATTATTATTATTATTATTATTATTCAAGTATAAGGGAAAATTCTCAAGAAAATTCAAGAAAAAGATATTCTTTTGTTCTTTCGTTTTTTGTTAATCCGACAGTGGGTATTATGTACCTTATTAAAGTGTTAATGAATTATCATGCAATTCCAAAGGTGGCAAAGTCGAGTGAACTTTTTGCGAGTGATTTAGGAGAACGAATTGCCATAGGGCGGAGTAGCGCAAGGTTGCTCAAGCCGTAAATCCACCAGTACGGATTAATTTCGTCGTAACTCGAGAACACTGAATATTTATGTGTTCTACCTCAGCTCTCTGCTTTAAGGTTATATTTCATTATCTCTTGTTATCAACAATGATATTTCAAAATATTCCATAAACTATAGTCGAAAGAAACAATATAAAAAAACAAACAATATAAGAATGCTAATTAAAAAATCACAGTCGAATTCTTTTCATCTATAGTCTATACAATAAATGACTATTTTCACAAAATGAAAATTGAAATATGTAAATGTTTATAAAATGTGGTTAGTGAGTAAATTATATTTCAAAACAATATTGAATTATTATGGTGAGAAACTTTTCCCACATAGTGGATATAATAATTTTATTGCAAAATTAGGAATATTATGTTCAATTAAAATTTTGCGGCATTATATTGAGATGAAAAATGTAATTGCGCGCACGGTATTACAAGGGAGCGGGCAGATTTATTTAAAAAAAAAGAAATGCGTCTGGGGTAAATTAAATTTGATCAGGGACTAAGCAATTATCTTATCCGGATAAAGAAAGCAGCGAATAGCCTTTACGAACCAAGGGGAATCCCCGCCTTAAGGCCGACGGCCTGCCGGCAAGAATTAACCATTCTTTTATCTTTTCGAGGCGTTTTACGCGCCTCGGCTTGGAGGTCCCTGTTAATCAATCAAAAAATCATGAGGAAATGAATTAAATTCCTTCCTCCAAACGAAAAGATAAAAAGACAAGAAATGAAATGTAACCTACAGATTCTATTCATTTCTCTGGTATATGAATTGTATATATGATAAAATAATATTCGAAAATTGGAAAATAAAATAAAAAGTGAAGAAGGGTGTATGTCAAAAAAAGAGAGAGAAAAAAGGAGGAAATCAAAGATACAGTCCCAGAACACACGAAGCACTTACGGTTCGTGTGCAAGGTATATCAGTCGAGGAAGCTAGTTCGATGTTCTCCGTTGGGATTTCAAATTCGCTGGCGTGGCAAAACTTTAAACTCAAATGCCCGATTGGCCTGAGAGGCACTAAGGTCACTGGAGTTTGTGACGACCACCACCGACCATATTCTTATGAAACATTTATTCGTACCACAAAAGTTTTAAAGGAAAAGAAAACGATCGCCTCTTTCGTCTTTTCAGAGGAGCAACTAACTTGCACAACCACGAAGTTTATAAGAGCAACAAAAAAAAAGTCTATATACACATATATGCGAGAAAACACAACATCAACAACAAGAAGTGCGCCAGATAGAGAATAGGGTCCACACCGCATACAAATATACCCACCGGTGGGCAGAATGAAACATTTATTTTGTGCCAGGGGATTTTCGGAATAGGAGAAAGGGAGTTGGTAAAACACGGGGTATGTGAGGGAGAGGGGGGAGGGTGCGATAACTCGGTTAGCCCAGCCGACTTCCGATCTGTATTCTGTCTGCCGCTGAGTTTATTACACTGCAGCTTCCTACCACCGAACCTACAAATACGACTTCAAACCAGGATACTTTTTTTATTGTCCAACTCTACTTAGATTTTATAACTGTACTAACCGATATTTGCAAAAACAAAAACAAATATTCACTCGTAGAGAAAGGATATTTTCTGAAATTAACTTTATAGTCAAGAGAAATAAAAATTAACACTTTACAATTATATCTACTTCTATTAAAAATTCTGAACAATTAAAAAAATATATTTCAACACTGTAAATATTGTTAGATAAAATCATAAAATAAGGTTAATCCCATTACGCTGAGAAGATATTTTTTTAACACTAATTGCTCGTGTGATGCGAACGACATTGCAATTTGCACTTGCATAGAAACCACACTATGAATGTCTGTGTAAAATGAAAACTTGTCAAGATAGACCGCATTTGGACAAATTACAGTCTTTATAAAACTAGTTATTTCGTGACAAGAGTTTGTTTTATAATCAGAATCTATCCTAATGAATAAAATACTCTTTGTCATCAAAATTTCAAGGTTGTGGCTTCTTCGAAACATAATATACACTGAGAAAAGTGCGGGCCTTGAGCAGCACTTCTGAATGTCGCTGAGAGCAACTGTGTTTATGTGCATGAGGTGTTTCGTTCCGGGCGCTGAGACGCCCCGGTTGACGGTGATCTCAGTTCCTTTTTAAAGGGAGCAGACAGTCGGGTGAATAGCGTTCCCGGTTCCGGGACTTGAGACGTTTTATACCGAGGCGTGAGATGTCTCGAATCGCAGGTTCACTCAACTACTTTATTTAGGACTGCTCAGGGCTCTAGCGGGACGTCTCATGCCCCGCACTTTTCTCAGTGTACCAGGAGTAACACATAATGAATGAGCCAGATGGTATGGAACTTAAAATTTACCAAAAGACATTCACTTTTGTTGCGGATAAGTGCAACGATGTTTTCAGTAAAGATATTAGATATTAATAAAGATATTAGAAATTTGGAATTGTTACAAACTTTTTCGATACAGAACTGAGGCAAATAATTCTCATTATTGCATTCATGTTTCTTCTTTCACTGAAACTAAATAACCTGGCGAGAAAATCCATCAATAGACAGAGTGGTTCAGGCAAATGGGAGTACTCCTAATTTCAAGTCGTTCTATAGACGCAAAATTTATAGTATTAAGTTTAGAGTAGAACCTAGTAAGGAAAATTCTTCGGTATAAAAACAATTGTATAGCCAAGTTTGTAAGGTTTAGGACGGGTGTATAAACAAATAAATATTTTCTAAATTTATACACTAAGAAATGGAATTTGCCGCCTTAGTCACAAATGCGAAAACGAAAAATCTACATTTAAAGAAACATTTAAAGAAGAAATAAACTCCTCCCCATCAGGACAAATCAATGATCTCCGTTTTGAAAATAACAACCTGTAACTAAAACCCGTGGAAACTAATCCCCAAATGAATATAAGCCATTTCAATCGAGAATTGCAACAAACCAGAGAGAAAGGAGGCACCCCTCGCATTTATATAAACTTTCACAACAAGCCAATCAAGTATCAACTCCCCATGCGACAAGTGGTCCGACACCCCGGGGTCCTTTGAATGAAATTGTTGTTTATTCTCCAGAAGCGACATAGTATCTAAAACGAAAGGCATTATATGGAATGAGAAAAAAGCGACAAACGCGGGGCGTGCGCGCACCACTTTTCCTATATTCTCGGTCACACACGAGACTATTCCCCAAGGATGCATTATTCGCAGGGGAATTATGAAGCCTATGCTGAGGTGTTGTTCGCATGGATAGGCATCATGTGAAACTGACGTCTCTGTTTCGTACATCGCGATATCTTGATGAGCTAGTAGCTGGGGCAAATCATTCGCCAAATTACGCCCCTGACAATTGTCAAAGAGTGTATCCCATATTATATATATATGAAAATATATCCTTTATCCCCAGCAGCCAAAAGTCGAGAGCGTTTGACATTAATGAACCCCCTTTTTGCTCTTACACTAAATGAATTACGATATGGGAATCAAAAATATCGAACGCTTATTCTAATTAAATTCATTAGATCTTTACTGATACTTCGCCAATTACGAATATATAGTTGTGGAAGTAAATTTCAAATAAGGAAATATTTTCTTTTTATATTTAATAACATTTTTACTGATTTTTGTATTTAATAAATTGATTCTATCACAAGTGTAATTGACTCTGTACTTTTTATTTCTTTCCTGAATATAAATTATCTTGGAGACAATTTTAACAAAATACTTAATAAAATTAAAAATACGGGTGAGATGATCAACCAAGAAGTTTAGAAATGTTTTATATAGTAATGATATTCCCTTCCGTTTGTATATTTGAAGTAAATAAAAACTTCGATCCTTGAAAGGAATAAATAATAACATAATGGTTTTGTGTCATAATTTTTATTGATGTAAAAGTTAAAATGAAATGACTTGGTTTGTCATCGCTAGGCAAAACATAGCGTTCATTAAAAACAAATCAACACAAAAATAATAAAAACGTTGTTTTTCTTAAATGCTTCACATAAAAATTAATAAACATACAACGAATAAAAAAAGAAAATATTTTGTTCTTAAATAAAATTTATTTTCCTTTAATAAGCAAACTAAATTGAATCTTTTTCGAAATAGTGTCAATGCCACGTGTTATTTACATCTCAGTTCATTGACTCCTCCAATATATCATATAGTGTTTTATTTTTCTGTACATCGATTTTAGTCTTGACGAAAAGCTTCTTAAACTCTGACGTACCAGAGAGAACTGCGCGAATTAAAAATTGTAACGAGTTTATTAGTGCTTGTAAATGTTTATTTTTGACTTCATTTATTATTTATGTTTGTTCATGGTGATATTTCTTTTTTATTTATTTAAGCCTAGCCTGATGAAGATGACAAACCAAGTAATCGAAACGTAGCTTTATTTTAACTTTTGACATGAATAAATACAAAGCAAAAATTATGACATATAAAACCATTGTTATTATTTATTCCTTCCAAGAATCGAAGTTTTTATTTATTTCAAATTTAGAAATGATTATAATTTTTGATTGCTGAACATAAGCCCCTTCTCTAAAATTACAAACGTATACACCCTTTCATTTTATCCCTGTCAGAATTTCAAAGTTATGGCATTTCTCTTTCGTAAGGCGGGAGTTTTGCATCAAGAAAGTGCACATGCTTTATTACACAAAGCGAAGTCGCTACAACGTTTCGAATAAATTTATTCTGCACTTACATAGAAGAACGACTTCACCTTGTATTGCACTGAATATGATCGAAAGTGACGTTCAAGTGATGGAATACGGCAGTCTCAACGTGCAAGCAGATTATATGCCAATGTATATATACAACTTCCATTTCTCCGCAACTATTTTCCCTATATTATACCTTCAACTCCAATATATAAACGATTCTAAAGGCGCTAAGAAAACAAGAAATACCTCAACAAAACCTTTCAT
Organism: Leptopilina clavipes; assembly: GCA_001855655.1. Lineage (NCBI taxonomy): Eukaryota > Metazoa > Arthropoda > Insecta > Hymenoptera > Figitidae > Leptopilina > Leptopilina clavipes. The sequence goes on from JUFY01031650.1 coordinate 8,774, forward strand.
CGAATTTCATTAAACGAAATAAAATTGCTTGTTCAACGCATCAATTTAATATACTGTATACACACCAAAATAGCGCATATAGGAAACAAATTAATTCAAACTGAAAACATTTTTGCACACTTTGAAATTGAAACATTTTTTTCAATTTTATCTTCTTTGATTTTTTTCCAATAGGTATTAAATTATTAATTGTGGAGTTTGAAAATTAAACATCAAGTCTGTTAAAATCAACGGAAACATTGAGGTGTTTCTGGTTTTTCTCCTAATCTAATGTCTTGTTAAAAATCGTCGAGCGTGAAATCAAAAGTGTCTTCCTGTGGCTTGCGGTCGTTGCTCGCAAAGACTGACAATGATGCACGTATTATTTTATTATACACCATTTATAATGGTACGGCATATACGTGCGGTTCTTTTCATCACGTCATTTTCTCAAGCATATTATTGTCAGGTGAGATGATCAACAGGGAATATGGTAGATTGTCAACCACATGGAATTATTCGAGACTATACATCTTCAAGTACTTAGGGAAAAGAAAATTCTCTTATTTTCAAGAGAAGAAACTGCGATTTTAAAAGACAATTCTTATTTTTAAAATCGCAGTTTCTTAAAATAAAATTTTCTTTTCCCAGCGAAAAATTCCCTTTTACAACCAATCACTAATATTTATATAGTATAGGAAAAAAACGAACTGCATCAAGGAGATTAAACGAAAGACTGGTAGAAACGATTTTCGAATCATGTTTGTGAACTCGATATCGCTTTATTCATTCTATTATAATGTGATTTTGCGAGTCTTTGGAATTATGCAAGAAACTTGTCCTCCCTCGCTAGCGAGTAATTCCCAACCTCTCTTCAACCTGGCGTCCCGATCGAGAATCAATTTAGGTGTCAGACATCCCCACGTCACTTAGGCGTTTTCACCGACCCGCGAATAATTTATGCCTATATACCCTTTAGAGAGTGAATGCCCTGCAGAGTGAGAAAATGAGGAAGAAAGATGGAAGAGGTAAAAAGGGACGTTAAAAGAGAGAGAAACCTGAATGATTGCTGATGGCAAAAAGGGGGATGAAGAAAAGTAGAAAATAGAAAATCTAGAAAGCCAAAGCGGGGGGAGAACAAGGGAGAGACGGGTTTTGACCACTTTCAAAAGATGTGGCGACAGAGCCCGAGGATTCGTTGCCTCGAAAAATCATTTTTTATTCAAAGCATTCTGACTTTTATGAGACCCACGAGCGACTGAGAGCCATGCTTGATTCGCTGAAAAGCGAATGTTGGTCTCCGGTTTATATCACTTCTTTATGGCTCGAGTGAATTCGTCCAGAAAGAACGACACTATCAAGAAAACAATGAATTTCAATGAATGTTTCCTTTTTTTTCGAATTAATGTCTCTTTCATTTTGCATTAGAACTAGAAGTGATCTCAAGTCATGCGTGATTAATTCGACAGTGGTAATTTATTTAACGATTTATTTTAACGATTTTAACCGAGGTAGTGAGACTCTCTTGGCTTGCGATCATCGAAGTTAAGCGGACTCAAGTACGATTAGTACTTGGATGGGTGACCGCTCTTCGACTCCAGGCAAATACGAGTACTCCTAATTTCAAGTCATTCTATCTAGCATCTAATTTTAATATCTAGATATTAAAATAAAATATTTTAGATATTAAGCGTTAATATATTTTTTAAATATCTACTTTTAAATATCTAGTTTTCTCTGTGTAACGATTTCATACAATTGATAAGAAGAAAGAAGCTGAACCTATTCTTTCAAAATAATAACAATCTATTAGCAACAGTAGAAACTTTCCTCTCAATATGAGAGTACTATAGTATTTTCCCCACAGTGTTAAAGCTGCTTATGCTCTAAAAATTCAATTTCCCTAGCTATGAAATATTGATTCACTTGTAATATTTTACGTCTCAGTGGATTATCTTTCAACATTAATTTAAATTTAATTCGTATAATTTTTTTTTTCATAAAGAGCAAAATGGCTTATGCGCGCTACCATACTGTTCTTGAAAATCTTTCGTAATAGACACGAATACCATTAAAAAAGGTCTTTCTGATTCACTGAAATCGAGGCAAAGAGTATAAATGTAATCGTAGCTTCTCTCCATGTATACCGGAATAGGTAAGCAATTTTATAGCGGCAAATTATATTGCCGCAAAGTGCACGTCATACGATTCGTAATTACCCACATATGCGTGTACTTATATATATACACATATATATATATTCAGAAACACTATATAGTCCTCGTAAATTTTCCTTAGTTAAATCTTAAGTGGAATGGTAATCGAAATTTACGAATTATATTTTCATATTACATTTTGCGCGCACAATTATTATATTGACTTAAAATCGGGCGTTAAGTCACATTTCTCAAGATCGACTTTGCCATATTTCAATTACGTTTATATACTTTTCATAGCGAGTCGTAACTCGTGAATATAAGGAGGTAATGATCAATGATTCGATTACGAAATACATCAATCATACAGCCATTTTCATTGTTCAATCTAATGTCTGCATGCATTGCACATAATAAGAAAATAATATCTGAACAACTTGTTTATAAACTACAAGAAAATAAATTTTTACGTTTTTATTTTTTGAATAGATAATCGGAAATTGCCAGTCAGTATAAAATTATAAATGCAGATTTTTAACTATGTGGTTTTATATTTAAATTTTAAATATTCATTCTCCCGAAATTTAAAACTTATACGTAAATTTCACAATTTCAAGTATTTTCCACTCTTCGATAAATATAGAAATTGAAAAATATTTGATAAAACAGGGAATCCAAGAAGAAAAATAAAATTGAATTTTATTTCTCCGCGCAGGTTAAAATTTATAATATATATATTGATTACAGTAGGAAAAGATGAACGTCTTTTTCATTTTCGTATTTCACGGACCATTACAGGCGAAAGATTTGCAATGAAAACATAACCACTTGGTTCGGTTCGACCAGTGATACTTTGTGTAATTCTTCTCCTAGAAATTTGTTGAAAAATCTCCGAAATCGTATATAAGAGGGACGCACAAGTGATTATTAGGTGCGCTCAGAAAAGGGACGATGTTAACCCTCGTAAAGTAAAACCGAGGTAAAAGTAACGATCGAAAAAGGTGCGTGCGAGGGATCATTGACGAAATCTTTTTTTTCGTGAAACATAGCATTTTGTACATGAAGAATTTCAAAACTGGCAAAGCATATAATGCCCGAGAGTCTTTCGACTAATAAATCCGCAGAATATTGGATATGTATTGAAGAAAAGAGAAAAATGGCGGGCACTGGTCACCATTTTGGTTCTCAGCCTGTAGGCAACTTTCTGTATATTTATATACAATACACACACACACACACATTGAAAAATAACCCGTTCACTTATATAGACGATCGACCGACCAATACATAAACTTCCTCAAAATACGTACTTTTACAAAATCAGAGGTTTCCTTCGCACAGTGTACTTACTGACAATAAGTGCGAACAAGAAACGATTTAACCATTTTTTACTCGAACACCGATCGATCAATAATTACAGTATAAAACCTTTGCTTTTTCTTTGCAACGATTTCAATTCATTTTCAAAATGTGAAATGAACGATACTTTTAATCTTTGAGAAAGCTCTAAATAATATGTTTGTATTTGTAAAATATTTTTTACAATTCCATCATTCAATTAGAGTTGCGCACTTTTTTTTTTTAAATATTCCGAGTAAAATTAATTTAAAAAAAAATTAAACTTTTTATTTGTAAATTACCGAATGGAAAAATTAGTAAAAAAGAATTATTGTAATTAAATTACTAAATTATATATTAATTATTAAGTTTGAAAATTCTGTGAAAAACATTGTAAAACATTTTATAAAAAAAATACTTCCAAAGGAATGAAAAGCAAGAGAAAAAAATTAATATCCTACGAGAGTCATTGTCAGTAAACTATTCTCTCAATGAATGAGACAGCTGTAATTGTCCGCAAGTAAGAGTTGTGCTACACTTTGCGGTAACAGTTATTTAGAATTGTTATTCGACACCATTCACACCTAGACTTATATATCTGAACAGTAAACGTTACTAGAGATAATTCTTGACTTCAAGATTTATTTTTTTCTTTAATATTGTCTATGCTTTATTACTGCTTATTAGCAGTACATTGGAATGTATTATTTTCACTTAAAAGGCTTTTTTATTTTTCCATTCTCAACGTATTTTATTTTCAAGAAACATTCATAAAACTGAGAAAGAAACTAAGTAACCTTCAATGGACAATAGTTTCCGGAAAACGTATATCTATCTCTACATTTTTTATCGTGAGAATTTAGGAGACAATTTGGATTTTATTGTCTTTAAAATTTTCAATATTCTAAATTATTTAATATTAATTATATAACTAATTAATATATTATATTATATATTATATTATGTATTATTTAACTATTAATATTGAAAATATGTCAAAATTGAATGTAATCACTGTAAACCTAAAAGTATCAAATTGATACCAAAAATATCAAATTGATTCAAATTTTTAGATCAATTTGATATTTTTGGTATAGATTTGATACTTTTAAGTTTACAGTGATTGTAATTTTAATTTTTCCACTGAAGAAAATGTATTTGACTTAAATAAACAATTACTGTAAGTTAAATAATAATTTCTATATTTGTATCGAATTTAGTTGACTCAAAATAACTTTGATGCAAATAAATATTTATTTGTAATAAAGTAATTTCAAGTAATTCATTATTTGAATCAAATTAATTTTTTTTAACTCTTTAAATCTGAATTAGTAAAAATTTTAACTAATTTAAAATTTAAATTAGTAATTGAGTTTTTGCTTTTGAATTAGTTAAAATTGACTGATAATTAGTAGACATTCTATTTACTATTTATTAGTAAAATTTAACTAATTCAAAAGCAAAAAGGAAATCACTAATTTAAGTTAATTAAAAGTTAGACTAATTCAGATTTAGAAAATAGTGTGTGAGTTGACGATTAAATCAAACAGAAAAAACAATTGAAGTCTTCATTGTTAATTTCTGTTTTTAATACACATTTGTTTTAATTTTTACTTTAGTCACAAAAAAAGGAAAATAAAAAAAATGGCTCTCTAAATTTAATTAATTTAATTTAATTTAATCTCTAATTTTATAAAAAAAAAAGTTAGTCACTGATTCAAATAGCAATATTTCTGCTAATAGATTAATTAAAAATAACTAATTATTAGTTAAATTCAGTTTTAGGTTCTGGGCAAAATTACTAAATTTTCTGGTAACTAATTAAATTAATCGAAATTTACTATATTTTTTTTTTTAGTTATATTTTTACAAAAAATTAGTTATTTCTTTTATTAATAATAAGTTATTTTTTACTAATTGCTGAAGCAAAAAGTTCAAGATTTTACTAACAATTATTTTTTTTTAATTAATTCAAATTTGAAGAGTGTATTTAAAATTTTTTACTCAACTAGATCGATTTTCATTCGGTCCAATTTTCTTGATATGACACGTCTGACCAAAACCTTTCTTTTACTACTTAAAATTCAGAGACGTACTTTGCGACTTTTTCTACTTTTCGTTTTAGTAGAAACAGACATTTTGGTGCGACAGAAGCATTACAACACATACCTTTCAATGAAGGGACTCGGTTCGATTAAAAATTCAGTTAAATAAATTAAATAAACTGAAAACTTGATTCAATGGACAATCGAATAAAAATGTAAGCAATTAAATGTGTAATTAAATGAAACAAAGAGTCAAATAAAAATTTGCCTAAATGGAGTCTCAAAAGAACCGATCTAATGTGAATTTTGATCAACGTGGAAAGTCGGTCATACTATAATTCAATTCCAAATGGTTTTCCATCAGAATGAAACTTCTGGCAAATATGATTTTGGGGAGATTTTCACTTTGCCTGCGTTAAATTAAATTGTCATGAAGTTGCGAACAATGTACTGTCTGCGTTAAGGAAAGTTAAGCACCAACAGCGATAACCTATAATAAAAGCGTGAAACCTCGTAGACGCTCTTAAGGGGTGTAGGGCAAGAGGGGGAGGTGGAAAATCGTCCAAGAAAGAAGTGGATAGCTCAAGAGCGAGAGGATCAGTTTAAGGGTGTAGGGGAGGAGTCGTACAATATTTGTCGTAATTAAGTCCCTCCGCTTCTTCGGGTCGCCGCGGCGGGACGCGGTAGAGAATAAGAGAGGATGTTAAGGTTGGCAAGCGAGCAAGCGAGCGGGGAAAAAAGGCGATCGCAATAAATAATACAGAGGGAGAAAAGAGGCGATCGCCTGCAACATTCTACTCAAATGTTAAATAGGTATCAATTTGCTTGGAGCCAATAAGCGAGCAGTAGGGCGTGCCAAGTGGTGATGTGATTGGCCATGTACCAAAGGATAGGCGATGCCCCATAGATGCCTAAGGTTAGGTTCACCTTTTGCGCGCGCGCCTCTCACTTGTTCATATTGTAGTGGGGCTTAACCACCTGGTTCACCTCTCCCTTTCTGGTGGTCTCAACCGTCTCATATCCAGAGACCGGTCTGATTCACTTCACCACGATCAAGCAACGACTCCGGGTTAGCGAGTCACGATTCATCTCGCGATTTTGTCACGTGACCGCGATATTTTTTTCACAAATTGTCACGAGTGCAAATTAGTGGTCCCCGGATGTGCTACCAGTGGTTGACAAAAAGAAGTGAACCTTAAATATGGTGACATGAGAGGATTATGAATGGATTGTGAAAAGTGATCACTTTTATATAGTAAAAATTAGTGCGCGTGAGATAAAGAAGACTGATTTTCATTATAAATCTCTTTAGTAGGAATGAATTCCCCTGCAAAATTCAAGGATACCACGAATTATCGCTATTTCAAGGATACCGCGAAACCAATCACTTTCCCATTCCGTCCGCCGGAGAGGAATCTGCGAGGCTCAACAGTGCATGAAATAATCAGACAACGTCGGATGAACATCGTCACGGCTGATCTCATGATGCATCTTACTTTCAAGCGACGACCTTTATAATTCAGTTTCATAAAATTTGTAGATATTTCCAAAACATCTATTGTAGTATATATATATGCAAATATGCTTAATGTGTACTTTAAATCTAAGTCAGACTGAATACACCATTAGGTAAATATATACACGCAACTATTTGAATTTATTCCATGAAACTGAATATTCTTCATCTCAATATTTCCTTTTGAATTCCTCCAGAGAAAAGAATTGTCGATCAAGCACAGTCTTGTAAGATGTAGCGAAGAAAAAAGAGATTCTATAACGGAATCAACAACATGATAGAGTGAGTGCGAATAAACGTGCTGAGTCGTAAAAACGCCGATCCGATCACTATAGCGCAATTATGTCGGATCACGCAGACAGTGATGTGGATGCTGCCGAGGAGATAAACGTCGACGATTCCGATTCCCGTAGTTGTAGTCCCAGGAACTATTTGCACCATGATTCGAACAGGAATCATGATGTCCCGTCCGAGTGTTCAAATTCCCCGCCTCCCAATCAAACAAGTACAAAGACACATCAATCGGAACCGCCGAGGAGTCATCCCTTTAGCATAAGTCGACTATTGGGTGAGAATAGAAGTCAAAATCCAAAAAGTCCATCGTCCGAAGATTTGGACAGTGACAAGGATCGAAGATCCTCGTGGACTTGGGAGGAGAGTAATAATCGAACGTCAACATTGGAAGATGGAAGACGATCATGGGAGCCGGAAGCTGAGGACAAAACATCCGAGAAAGACGATGATGATGACACTGGAAGCACGCCAGAGATACCCACCAGCCATTCACTTCACTCGAACGACTTATTAGCACCTTTCAGACTCTTTCCCGGTGGTTCTGGACTCATTTACACCGGAGGTGGAGTCATTAGGGTGCCGGCACACAGGCCACCGGGTACGAATGGCGCACCAACCGCGGGAGTACCTAATCAGGCGCTGATACCTCATTGGAATCTCCAAGCACTTCAGCATAGTCAACAACAAGCTGCAGCTGCCGGACTTAGAGCTAGTTTCTTTGCTAACCTCGCTCCTCATCCGCTGCAGGCGCATCCGCATCTCAAAGATAGATTAGCAGGTTAACGCTTTTTTCATATTTACACTTTTCATCATTTTTAATCAAAGAAAAATTAATTTTTCAGTCACAACAATCAATAGGAAATTGTTTTGAATAATAATAATAATTAATAATGTATTAATTATGATGAAAATACTCTTTTTACGCGAATATCCAAAAAATTTTCGGATATCCTGGACATTAATTACACGGTCAAAGAATTAATTAGACTGAAGGGGGAGGGGGGGTCACTTAAAGGATACGGCAAAAATAAATCCCTTTTAAGAAATTTACCTATTTATGATCCAACGAAATATTTTTTCGACATAAGAAGAGGGGGAAAGAGGGGAAGAATTATTGACTGCAATAAAAAGCGCAAAAACGAAAATTAAACATTTTGAAGCTTTGTAATTTATTTTTGAATAGATTACGCAATATTATTATAATAAAATTTGATCTTGAAGAAGAAATAAAGAATTTTCAGGTCCATTTGAACGTTGCCTATTTTACCTTATTTGAAATAGGGCTTTAGCAAGGTCCTGGCTAGTTTCTGGCAAGGCTCTTGTTAAAATTCAATTTAAGTAGCACAAAATGGGGCGTATCAAAGGAAAGCTAAATCATTTTAATTCTAGTAATTATAATTGACAGTATACAAAAATACAAAATACTCCCTAAAGAGTTAGAAACAATTTTAGTATTTATTCTTAGATTTTCACACAAAATTTTCAAATTTTGGTAAGTTTTTTTTCTAATTCTCCCCCACTCTCTAAATCTGAATTAGTGAAAAGTGAAAATTCTTCCACTAATTTAAATTAGTAGAAATTTCTACTCATTTTTAGTAGAATTTTACTATTTCATTTAGTAGTCCTAATTTTTTTTACTAAAGTTTTAGTAGAGAATTACTAAAAATTAGTAGAAATTTCTACTAATTTGAATTAGTGGAAGACTTTTCACTAATTCAGATTTAGAGAGCATTGTCAAACTACTAATTCTGTTGATAATTATTATTCTCCTCGAAAAGTCTAATCTAAGTAATGCTTCCACCTTAATCTTTCGACATGATGAACTAATTCACGAACCAGTTTACACTTGTTGGAATTTGCAAACAATGAACAATTTACAATGTATGAAAGAAGTTGAAAAGTATTAATGAAGAACTAATTTGTTATCATTAGTATTATAAATTAAAATAAATTCCCTTGTAAAACAATATAACAAAGTATTTACCTTATTATACAATATGCTCTTAACTATATATATTTCTAAATTGATTTCTTGTTAAAGATAGTAACTGTTACAGATAACGGAATAATAGTGAGTTGCTTAGAATAAGAACTACTGTTATTGTTCAGGTTATTACAATTCTACAAACATATTTACAAAAGAGCAAATTGCAAGTGTACTTGCATGTATAATAATATGTGCATAATAGTCTTTATATTTCCAGTTAGGTTTCCTCATATGAAGGGAATTATAAAAAGATCAGAGAAAATCCTTACAAAAACTTAACATATTTATTCAATCAGTCTGAATGTTTCTCCACTAATTCAAAATAAACAGCCCTCCCTAGGAACTTTTTAATAAATAAATAAATTATCATTTTGTACTTTTCTTGGTAAATTTTTCCTTGCCAAAAATTCTGTCTATAAACATTTTTCATATTTTAACGTTTTTGTCACAAGTTATACAATTCTAAAATAAACATGTTACTTTGTGCATACTATTAGTAACTTAATGACTATAATTTTTCCACAATTTGGAGACACATTTACTAAGTAGTAAAAGCCAACAATGCGAGGAAACCTAACTTGCATAGAAGATATAAAGAAATAAATATTTTTAACGATCTCACTTTTTTAAAATGATTTGAAAACTCTTCTAGTTTTACGAAAACTTGTTAACGGTTAATTTTACAATTACAATTAACAATTACTTTACATATCAATAACTTCGAAATATACAATTTTAATAAAATTCAATCGTTAAAAAATTATTTTTGCACTATTTTTAATTATGCTTTAAATTGAATTATTTTCGATCTTTGTATATTTTCTGGAAATCTATATAATTTTTAGCACTTTAACCTTATCTATTAGTAGCAATTTTTAAGTGACATGTATTTACTTTTCTTCTTTAGACTCAACAAAAATCCATGCACAATGCACCTGCGCGATGATGACCAAGATGCTACATATACGTATTGTTCCACCTACCCTCTTTTTGTTCTCTAATATTATTCTACGTACCAAATTGGCGCAGGTGCAACACTTTATAATTGTTTCTAACTCCTCGGGCGCTATAATTTTTCTTTCCTTTAAATATTAAGTTTTACGCACAACTTCAATTGTCTCAATTATTATCACCATCAAGCAAGTAAACATAAAAATTTAATTCAATTACATAAAATTATTTTTTACAATTCTCGCATTTATTATCAATAGCAATAATAAATTTAAAAATAAATAATAATAATAAATAATATATGCTTTTTGTTTTTTAACCGTTAAATCATTATCTCCAAAATAATAAATAATAATTTAATAATTAATAATAAATAATAATTTTATATTTAATAATAAACAATAATTTAATATTTAATAATAAATAATAATTCTATATTTAATAATTAATATTCCGATTAAGTAAAGTTAACATTTAAAAATTTTAATTTTTTAACAGTTTAAAATAGTAATTATATCATTATTGAAGAATTAATATAGAAAAATCCGTTCGAGATCCATGATGTGTTTAATGTTTAAAACTGAGGAAATGTAACAGAGAACATTGAAGAGAGTGCAGACGCGAAGACTGCTGGATTTTATAATTAGTATCGACTTGAACTTCCTTAGATTAGAAAGCTCATACGTCACATTTTGCTCATGTTAATACAGGTATATCAATTAAGCAGGGTATGTGAATTATTTAGTTACTCGCTCGTCACAATCGGCGGGAGGGAAAACCGAGTGAGAGAAATTATGGTATCTCGAAATAATGTGATTTCACATTTCAACATGGTTCGCGCGTTTGATAAATTTGCCTGTAACCAATGTAAAATTATTCAATGAAAATACGTTGGTACTTCCATCAGCACTTGTCCATATAAAACATTTATCTCATTATATTATATACATACATGCCATATATATTCATAACAAAATAATAACAAAAATAGTAAACAAATTACTCATTAACATTCTTTCACCCTTTCTTATATGTTTTCTGTTAAATTTTCTTCTCCGCCCCTGACTTATAATTCCAACATTATTTATATATCAATTTTCTCGAAATATAAGAAAATTATTTCTGATATAGTGCAATTTGTTTGACTCCCATTTTTCTTCGAAAAACAATTTCTTACGTCCAGTCTAAATGTTTGTTTTACGACACCTCTTGCCAGTTTTCAAAGTTCTTTTAAATAGCTTACCGAGTTGTTATTGAGCAGAAGCAAAAAAAGAAAAAAATTACACATAACGGTAAAAGCGCGACGACGACGGTTCAAAATTGAGAAGCAGTTGAAAAATGCAATCGCGTAGCTCGTGGGCAACTTTCTTTATTTCAAAGAAACCTTAAAAAGTAGGTACGTGTAAAATGCATAATTAGAGTCTATTTAGACGAATTCTCAAACGTCGAGGTTTTTTTTTTTTCTTTTTCATTTTGAATCAGTCAAGTAACCCACAATTATTATATACGCTTGTGGCGTGAGTTTAACTTTTCTTCGTAACAGTATGTAACGATATTCGTGCTTAATAATTTTCCCTCGAAGTAATAATATTACAGTCGAACATAATAGAATAAAAAAAAAGAGATTGAAAACTATTGATATATGTGTAAAACGAATTTTTATGTTGTAGTTCAGATACTAGTTCAACAATTGTATAGTCGTAGGAGAAAAAAAATAAGTCAGGTTCAACGAACATAAAGAATATTTCCCGTCTGTATATTCTGTGTACAAATATAAACAGAAAATCACATGAGAGAGACACTCTTTTGCGACTTCGTGTTTATGATCACTCACACATATATATTTTTCCTATACAACCGATTGTTAGACGTATACTTATTACATATTGAACACTGCCAATCTATATAAAGAGCTCAGAGCATCCGATTTACACGAAACTGATAGAAAAAAGGGAAATAACTTATTTGTGTTATTTTCCATCATTTACTATAACGATTAACACACTGAACATATCGACTATGTATTTGACATCATTTATTGGAAAAGGCCACTTTTAAACCCAGCAGTAAACAAAAGTAAGCACTAATTTTGAACCGTAATTTTTGAAATTGTGTTAATCTCTTTTAATCCTTTAATTTTGCAAAAATTCATGTCTCAACTCGTGTAATATTTATTATTTATCTTTACTTATATTTTTTACTTTTCTTATAAAACCCGTTTCAACTCATATTTATATATATGTAATTGCTCTTTCTGAAAATTTACTTGTTATTGCAGTCATTATACTCTCTTTTCCAAACGAAACCATAAAATTATAAAATTGACATTTCATATTTGTCAGAAAAGTACTTGTATAAAAAAAAATTAAACTAAATATTTACTTTTCATCTAATTGACATATAAATATTTAACTAAATTCTTTTCTCAATTTTTCCCAAATAAAAATCCTATATGTAATTGAATAATTAACACGATTATATATGAATATGTGAGTTAAATTAACTTAATATTTGCTTTAATTGCCCTGGATATTTTTCGAGTGTAAGATCGAGAAACACGCGAAATAACATTAAATTGCCACATGCATAATTCAAGCGAAAAACACTCCAAATATAAATATATATATATATATTTGAAATCGCAACATGCATGAATTAGTAATTATGTATTCAGCATAATTTCTAAATTGCAGGAAAGTGATCGCAAACTTGAGAACGCCGGTAGTGTAAATCGGTTGGGACAATTAATAGTCTAGAAATTGTGTTGCCAAGCTGGTAAGACGTGTCAGAGACAACAGTTACCGACTTGTTTGACCACATATGAAATGACTCTACTTAATGTTACAAGAATCTTTCGATGCCATTACTGTCGTATCTGATTTCTTCATCATACGGGTTTTTCACTTATATACTATCCTCAAATTAACTCATCGAATTCAATTATAGAATATTCTATATTAATGCTAAATTCAAATTGAATTCAATTATTTAATTAGTTTGTCTCACTATCAATTTCTGCGCAAAATATATCCATGGGAGAGTTTGCTTCGAAATACACCATTTCGTGAGGGTTCAGAAAAAGGAATATTTCAATTCAACATGAAAGAATTTTAACAATTTTATATAAATATCCTTTCTTAAAAATATATAAATATCACAGAAAGGAAAATTTATTTGATACAATTAGCCGATTACTTGTCTATTATCAAATAAATATTTATTTGTATAATAAACTTTATTCAATAAAACTCAAACTTTATTTGAGTCAATTAAATGGTATTTGATTCGAATACAGAAATTATTGATTCAATTATAGTTTATTTGATTTAAATAAAAATTATTTGGTTCAAGCCCGTGTGGAAATTTAAAATAGGGTTTATTAAGGCCATGAATAGACGCTCTCTCGTTTAGTGAGGCGCAAACTAGGAAAAATCGTCAGGACCTGTCTAATATCGTCACGCTTAAAATATCAGGTTCTGATGTGGAAAAATAGTGAGGTCCTAACCAGACTGCCCTGTGACTGCCTGAATAGAAAAGTAGGTCCTCCCTAGGTTCTGTTTATGGCTCTATTAGTACCTAATTTTTATCTAATATTATAATAAAACACTTTCAGAAATGTCTTATGAAAATGCTTCTATTGTTTGTTTTACTTATTATTATTTTAACTATTTTTATTAGATTTATTTTTCAAAAAAGTTATTTTTCGAGTTTTTGAACTTTTTTACTATTTTTTACAAACTAATTTATTTATTTAATTTATTACTTAATTATTATTATTTTATTATAAACCTTATTTATTGTTTAAACACATTTTTCACTTCTCATTATTAATTATTAACTTACATTATACACAAAACACTTGTAACTAAGATTTAAAAATCTCGCACGCACGGAGAATCGAACCCTAGACCTCGAGGACGCAAGTCGGACGCATATACCGCACAGCTACGCAAGCTTGGTAG
>JUFY01031651.1:0-17768 GCA_001855655.1 Leptopilina clavipes
ATAATATAATATAATATAATATAATATAATATAATATAATATAATATAATATAATATAATATAATATAATATAATATAATATAATATAATATAATATAATATAATATAATATACCTGCCAGAAAATTTAAAGCGGGCGAAAAGTAAGTACTTTGCCCCCTTGATACGAAAATAACTAATTTCTCTTGAATGGAAAATATATTGAAACTTTAAATTCGAAAAATTTGAAATTTGGAACTTAAAGCGTGCGAAAAGTAAGTACTTTGCCCCCTTGATATGAAAATAACTATTTCTATTCAATGAAAAACATTTTGAAAGTTAAAATTCAAAACTTAGTTATTTTCGTATCAAGGGGGCAAAGTAATTACTTTTCGCACGCTTTAAGTTCTCAGTTTTGAATTTCTCTTGAATGGAAAATACATTGAAACTTAAAATTCGAAAGATTTGGAATTTGGAACTTAAAGCGTGCGAAAAGTAAGTACTTTGCCCCCTTGATATGAAAATAACTATATTTCTCTTCAATGAAAAACATTTTGAAAGTTAAAATTCGAAACTTAGAACTTAAAGCTTGCGAAAAGTAATTACTTTGCTCCCTTGATGCAAAAATAACTATTTTTTTTAATGAAAAACATTTTGAAAGTTAAACTTCGAAACTTAAAACTTAAAGCGGGCGAAAAGTAAGTACTTTGCCCCCTTGAGACAAAAATAACTATTTCTCTGCAATGGAAAAAATATAAAATTCGAAACCTAGAACTTAAAGCAAGCGAAAAGTAAGTACTTTGCCCCCTTGATACAAAAATAACTATTTCTCTTCAATGAAAAAAATATTGAAACATAAAATTCGAAACTAAGAGCGAAATTTTCGGAGAAAGTGAATAATCTCAGTTTAATGAAAATATCCTCCCTGATCGTTTCATTATACACTATATATATACTAAACAATGAGTTGTATTTAATGGCTCTTAATTGGCTGCAAGATTAAAATCACATTTTCTCAAGAGTTACGAACTAAGGATCCAGAAGAGAAAGAGAGACAGAGAGGGGGGGGGGAGATGAGTAAATGATGATGAAGTTTTCTCATAAAATAAATTACGCAGTCCTCTCCTTAATTCAGCACACAGCCGACTTGCCTGACTGGTAATATTACATATTTTCCTAACGGCAAAAGTTCCGGAAGTCTTGTTGAAGTATATCCTCAGTTCATCCACGTGAACTTTCAGGATTTCCTGCCGAGAGGATGATAGGCGCATTTTTGGCAATAAAGAAAATGAGGCACTTGCTAAATTTATGCACATTATTATATACTACACTATCGTGAACATTTCAAAATATAGGATCAATTTTCCTATCTATATCATTTTCTTTCAAAAGTTCTTCCTCATTTCATATATATAATAAAGATGTATAGAGGATGAGATATATATATTTTACACGACCTTCACTATAATCTCCTTTCTCTGATGTCTAAAAATCCATTAGTTTAGATTATCCCCACGGGTTTATTTTATATATATCTAAGCTTTTTTTTATGATCAAAAAAACGAAAATAAGAAAAAAGAGAGAGAGAGAGAAAATTGAAAATTTTAATTCAACCTTCTCGCTTTTCTGTTCCAGCCATTGTACAAATGATTACATTGCTGTCTACGCTGGATCAGCGACCACTAGTCCTCTCTTAAAAATGCTTTGTGGAAATGAAAAAGCTTACGTCACACATGTCGGACATGACCTTCTCGTTGAGTTTCGGTGAGTTTTAAATAAACCCCTTTTTCCCCGATTATAAAAGTTTATAATATTTTCATTATGAAAATTTTCCGATCCGATAAAATATTTTTCACGTTAAAACAAAAAATTTTTAGAACTGGATTTGAAGTACCACCATACAACTACAATGGATTCATTGCGAGTTTAAATTTTCTCGAATTAACCACAGAAGCTCCAACAACAATAGCAGCGGAAAGTACAAGTAGAACACGTAAGTTTTAAAAATAAAAAAAATAAATAAAATAAAATTTTTCCCTTTGCGATGTAAATTTACACTGAAAAGCACAACATTTCTACAGGTTAGATAAATTAAAAACAGTTTCTTTGAAAGCAAATTAGATAGAGAAAAAATTTTTGAACTTTTCCCATTTAAGAAAAGAAAATCATGAAAATTAATAATTAAAAGATTAAAGAATATAAAATTTGAAAATAATTATTATAATTCGAAACAATTTAGCAATGCCATTCGCAATTGAAATGATTCGCTCGCCAAGCATCAGCAGTGATCATGAAATGCGATACACTAATCGTGATTTACAAGATCATCGAAAAGATGAGGAATCATCGAGTAGCTGCGAATTGGAAGTAAGTGGAGATAAAATCAGAGATGGCCATCATGACACACGTGGAAAATTAAAATCCACAACTTGTCGCCTTATTCTCCGAGGACGTGTTTATGATACTGTTCACGTTTCCCTGGTCAGCTACAATCTCAGGTAAACAATTTCCATTACTTACAATATTCCAAAAATGGAAAATGTTAATTATTAACTTTTTTTTCCATTGCACCTAGAAAGATGCAGTATTTTTCTAATATTGCAATTAATGGAGCAAATTATAGTAATCGATAAATTTTAATTGTCAAATCACTATTTTAGCAATTCTTTAAATAAATAATTCGTAAATAAATATTGGTATTAACTTTTTTCCTATTGCACCTAGAAAGATGCACTATTTTTCTAATTTTGATCAATGTATGGAGCTAATTACACAAAATTTATTCTTTCGTCCAATAAATAAATTTGGTGTAACGCCTTTTAGATGAAAATTTATTTAATTCATTCTCTTCTCAACCTTTGTAAACTTTTTAACCGTCAAAAGTCGCTTAACATTGTTTTCGCAGAGTAAAGAATATTTTCTTTTTTTTTTTTCATTTTTTTTCCACCTTCGAGGCAAAATTAGCGAGTGGTGTGCTGCGAATGACGGTTCTTCAATTTCCTTCAATCCTGAAATAAGATCCTCGTCGTGAGAACTCATTTCGCGGGTCTGTGGTTTCCACTCAAAGGCATTTCACCCTTATCCAAACTCCCCTACCCCTCCAACCAACCCCCCTCTCACCACAACTTCCTCCTCGTCAATCGACTTTGCTTTCTACACTTCAGAACAGGAAGATACACCAGACACTTTAATTGATACAAAACAAAAAAGAAAACTTCTTAGAAGAGTAAAGAGAAAAGTTATATATATTTCTTAGATTCAAATTATATACTGAAGATAATAATTAACTTTTATTATTTATCAACTTGAATAAGTGTAAATTGTAATGAATTTTATTTTTTTTATCATAAAGTTATTAACATACTATTGAATATTTACAATAATTAATTAAATGATTTACTTAATGTATATAAATATTTAATTTAATTTATGTAAATATATTTATAATTTTAATTAATTAATTAAAATCATGAAATTAATTTACATCCTAAATATTTATAATTTTAATTAATTAATTAACTAAAATCATTGAAATTATTTATACATAAGTATATTTACAACTTAATTAAATAATTTAATTCATTGAATATAAAATTAATTAACTAATTTAATTAAATCTGACTTCATTAAAAATCTCCTCGGAATATTCATTGCAGATGAATTCATAAGAGAGGAAATAGGAGATAACGATAAAGGTGAAATTACAATATTAAACTAAAACCTGATAATAATTAATTGCACCTTCATTATTACCGCGGCAAAAAAAAAGATCTAAATTAAAACTACAAAATGAAGGAATCAATTTATTCTCAATAATTGAAACATTATAGAGTTTGATTACATTTTCATATCAAAATGTGGAATCTAGTCTAGTTCGCACAATTTGCATATAATACAAAATAAATCGCATAACTAACTAATAATTCGACACTTTGGATAGAATAACAAATAATATATATATATATATATATACATTCCACAAGAGAGATATACACATTCGAGAGAGGAGAGTATCTCGATAAGGATTCCTATTGTAGAGGAGAGGCATATTACGACCAATCAATATTGAACTCGAGAAACTTATAAATAAAATATCAATGTCCAGTATGCCAAAGATATGATTGGATTTCAAGGCAAAGATGTAAACAATAAATAGAAGAAAAATATGGAAAATGGAATTCTATTCAATTCTTATCTATATATGGTACTAAAAAAAAGAAGCTGCATTCAGAAATATTTGCTATTGTATATACGAAACAGAATGGAGAATGGTTTTCAATTTACCATAAATTTTATTATCATTCTCAAGAGTTCATGAAAATTGCACTTTCAATATCAATTAATAAATTTTATACTCTTTGAACTTTTTTCTTCCAATTTTCTACAATGAAAAAAAAATTTATTTGACTCAAATAATAAATTACTTCACCCAGAAAAAAAAATACCTATATTTTTCTCAGAACCTACTAACATATTTATTTGTTTCAAATAAACTTTATTTGATTCAAAGAAAAATTTTATTTGAGCCAAAAAATATTTCATTTGAGCTAATAATAAAATTATAAATAAATAAATTGATAATAATAAATAAGTAGGCTCTGAGATAAATATACTTTTATTTGACTCAAGTAAATTATATATGATTCAAATAAAACATTTCTTTGGGTGTTGACTACTATCAAATAAATATTTATTTATATGAAATAAATTTTATTTAAGTCAATTAAATAGTACTTGATTTAAATTTTAAATACAGAAATTATTATTTCATTTACAGTTAATTTAATTTAAATAAAAATTATTTTGTTCAAGTAAATATTTATTTGATAATAGACAAGTAATCATTTATTTGATGAATCAAATAAATATTTTTTTATTTATGAATTTGTTAATTCAATTTAATTAGTTAATTTTTCCATTTAACAACTATTTTATTTACTATTTTTAATAATATCATGAATTGAATAAGAAAAAACAACAGTATTGTAAAATGAAAAAAAATAGGTTACGAAAGAAATAAATTTTTAACTTCATTAAACTTTATTTGTTAAATAAAGAGAAAAATGTACGATTAAACTACTATATACATAAAGTTTTATCTCACTTTACTAAAGAGTGCTCTCAAGTTATAAGAAGAAAAGTTTTCTTATAACTTCACGGCTTGTTTCTAAAAGCGTGCCAGTTTAAGACAAAAACTTTTTAAACGAACCGACAACGCAGAGTTGGCTAATCGAATATATTACTTACATTATGCATGTGTCGCTAAGTTTCAATTTAATTAACACACACAAAACTCGACCAAACTTACAAAAGTAATTAGTTAACATACTTCAATTTGTGTCACTATACGAGAAAATTATTCCTTTCATTCAAATATACGTAACGTGACAACAAAAAAAGAAGTTGAATTAAAATTTTACAGAAAATATTTTCTCTCGCGATAGTAACGACAATATTTTAATTATTCAAAATTAAAATTCCACTGATTTATATATATTTCAATTTCCCCTTTTTTTTAATCATATAAATTATATTTTCTTTTACACTGAAAAGTAAATTTATTCGATTCAAATATTAATAATAATGAATTACTTGACTAAAATAAATTTTATTTGAGTCAATTAAATATTGAAATATGTTACGTATTTGATTTAAATAAAAAATATTTGGTTCAATATTTAATTGACAATAGACAAGTTATCCATTATTTATATCAAATAAATTATTCTCCATTGTATTAATTATTATATTTTGTTTAAAACAAAAATACTTGTTGACAATTTTGATTGGATATCTCTTTTTAAAATCCGAGTCAAAATTATGAAAAAGTATTCTTGTTTCAATATATAGTAATATAATTATATAATTGAAAATATGATGAGAGAGAAAAAAAGAAGAAAATGAAGTGCACTTTGATTTTCATTAATGTTGGGAGAAGAAAAAATGCCACTCAATTTCAATTGAAAACGCAATTTTCAAATAAACGAGAGTCATGAAAAGTCGTGCCGGACGTAACGCGAGTTTGTATCACTGGGATTTTCAATTATCATACACAATAGCAACAACATGCAAACTCTATATTACCTTTGGAGATACAGTCGTGAAACACAGAACTGGAAATACCGAGGGAACAACCTGGGATTATATGGGTAACCTCGAGGGTCGACACCGTGAAATATAATCAGAAACAAACTAGAGGAACGACTCGTATCGTGAATCTTGATATACATATATACATGGTTTATATATTAACACAAAATTTTTCTCAATATTTTTCAAAAGCTATTATATTAACTTTTTATTCATCAATCATATAGAATCATTTTTCTTCATTTAAAATCATATTTCATAATTTTGCTATTAATCTGAGTTTCGAAATAAGAAAAAAGTTTTACTTGATTTAAATAATCAATTACTTACTTGACTATATTATTAAATAAATTTCATAAACAAATAAAAATTTTTTTCCATCAGTCAACTGAAAGATATTTGCTTCAAAAATGAAGAAAATATTTATTCAAATACTGTTTAGTTAAATTAAAATTTAAATATAAAAAATAATTCAAGTAGAGATATTTATTTATGATAATAGTCAAGTAATCAATTATTTGAATTAAATAAATTTCTTTTGTGACTTTTCCATGATTTCCAGACAGAATTTTTTACTATTTCCCTGATCACTATAAAAAAATGCAAGGGAAGTTCAATTATAAAAAAGAAAGATAATTTTTAGAAGCAAAAATCCGATTTAAAACTTTAAGAGTGTCTACGTATTTTAAAAATGAAATTATTTTACTGATCGTATTTTTATGTATTTAATTTTAGTTTCAAAAATTAAAAAAAAATTTTAAAGTTTCTTCTTTAAGTAATAAATAATCATTTTACTAATTTGCTGTAAATAATAATATTTTTTTGAATTATTATAATTGCTGATGAATTATGAAATTTAAAAAAAAATATAATTACAGTGCAACGTCCTGCAAATCGTCAGTGGAGGTATTTGACGGTACCCAAGAAGGAAGTGTACCAGGAACCGTTAAAAAGCTAAGAAAAATTTGCAGTCCCGCTCAAAAATTTGCACAGGATTACAAATTGTTTAATAAGTAAGTGTATAACATATAATAATTATATCCCTAAATTTTAAATTAGCTAAAAATAAGTAATTCGATAGCAAAAAGTCAGTCACTGATTCAAATAATAATATTTTTACTACTCTCTAAATTTGAATTAGTAAAAATTTTAACTAATTTGTATTAGTGACTCACTTTTTGCTTTTTAATTAGTTATATTTTACTAATAGTAAAAAAAAATTTTTCTACTAATTTATTAGTAAATTTTAACTAATTCAAAAGCAAAAAGTCAGTCACTAATTCAAATTAGTTAAAATTTTTACTAATTCAGATTTAGAGAGTAATTTAGTTAAAAATAATGATAAATAGTTAAATTCACTTTCAGGTTATGTCAAAATTACCAAAAATTTCTGGTAACTAATCAAATTAGTCGAATTTGACCAATTTGACTATCTGTTAGTTATATTTTACTAATAATTAATTATTTTTTACTAATTGCTGAAGCAAAAAGTCAGCCAAGATTTTTACTAACAAATTATTTTTAACCAATCCAGATTTAGAGATTAGATTTAGATTTAGATTTTATTTACTTTATATTTCTAATTTATTTATGAATTACATAAATTATAATTCCTATATAATTTATATTATTATGAATGTTTTTTGACAATTTATACAAACTCATTCGCCAATTGGACTACTTGAAAAACACACTTCAAAAAGTCACTTTATTTTTTAGTTTATACTTTTTGTAACCCTTTTTTGTTTACTTTTGTTAGATATACGTATATATACCTTTCATATATGTATGCAATTCACGACAATCGAGATTTACTTTTATATATTCACTCACGAAAAAAAAAGTTGATTTAATGAACCTTTTAATTACTGAATGTTTATTCGGTTTGTTTGTTTTTTTTTTTTATATGAAACTGAATTAATTTAGTGCACTTTCAAAAGCAATAAAGATCACGTTTTTCATTGAAATCTCCATGGCAAAGCGTTTTAACAAGATTTTTAACTTTTATATGAAATTTCAAAAGGACTTGAAAACTTTTAATCGTATTTGTAAAATGTGGTGGAAACTTTACACTTCACAGTGACATATTTTTCATGGACGAATGAAAAAACTTTTCATACTTTTAATTTTTAATCAAATTTATTATACATAAATGGCAAATATTTTTTTACTTTTTTATTTATTTTTATTTAGCCTCAAATAGAAAAAAAAATTCAGATTCTAATTTAAATTTTTTGTTGTTTTGTCTCTGCGTTTCGGTCGTATCACTATATATATACGATGTGATAAAATGTATAGGTATACATCTCTCTCTCAAAGTCAAAGCATGAAAGATAGCTGTATTTATTGTACTCCCAAGAGCATTATGTACTACCTATAAACGTATTATGTCGTATAACTGTGAATATATCTATTTATATATTTATATATATATGAGTGTGTATATATTTACATGTGTGTGATTGTACGTGTAAGAGATCTTACTCGATATAAAGGATACAAGAGTGAAGCACATTTGAGAATATATTTACCAACATACTATATCCTTATCGTTTTTCAACTCACAGGTATCTCGAATCCTACGTCAAATTAGATTATTTCGAAAACATATAACATACATGACCGAACATGAAAAGTTATAATTTATCCCGCCACTTTTGAATTCTCCTAGTTATGTGTAGCCTAATCAACCAGAGAAACTAATTTAACAACTCAGTGTTTAATTTAGAAAGAATGGAACATATTATATTATACATTTTTTTTTCTTTAACATGAACGAAAATCCACATTGTGTTAAATATAATTTTATACATAACACAAAATAATAGATATAAGAAATTAAATTACGCGCATAATGAAATATATTCCATACCGCAAGAGAGAAAATTAAAATTCATAATTTTAATAATACATAAATGAAAAATAATTCACAGGAAAATTATGAATATAAATTACTTTCAAAATAGTAAAATTTACTCCGTAAATAGAAAAAAATTGACAGAAATTCTAGACAGTTTAGGTTTTAATATAATAGTAAAAGTTACTATATAATTTTTTCAGCTTTATAATAAAACAGTAAACCTTATTAATAATAATGAAAATATATGTAATTTTACTGATTAAAATCATGAGACGAGAGACACTGAAAAATCAGTGAAATTCAACTGACATAGTTTTAGAGAGTAATAATATTAAATTAATAACAATAGGTATGCAAAAAATGCAGAATAATTAAAAAAAAGTTATTTAAAAAGATAGAGGAATAATTAAAAAAGTTTCCCACCTTGTGAGAACAAAAGAAAAGTAACACAAAAACTGAAACTTTCTCAATTTCACACGGGGAACTTTTTTTTCCCTTCAACGTAAATTTTCCAGCAATTGAAAAAAAAATGCTAATGATTTATAATTACGAGATGATAATTTGCCACTATTCCTAAGTAAACAAGTCAGATTTATAAGAAACGACTGAAATGGGAATCGTCTTGAAAAGTGGAAGAAGAGAAAAAGAAAATAAAATATACAAATATACAGAGCTTGCGTGCATATTATAGCAAGCCCGGGAGGAAAAAGTCGATTGGAAATGTGAGAAGTGTTTGTAAGTGCGTGTGAGAGAAATCTTTTTGACAATGTGTAAAAGTGCTTTACACACACACACACACACTCACTCTGTAAAGATATTATGAATACGAACCGTAAAGATGGTTGTCGTAACTACAACTGTAATCTATGAAAGCATACATTTCACACAACTATATGTATATGAAATACATGTACTACATACTACCCTAAAAACCCTCAGGGAAAGCTGCAGGGTTAAAAGATTTCCCAGAAGAGATTTCAAGAGAGCAGACGATTTTCCATTCAAACGTTTATGTCCTCAAATACTTTATTACTGTACACGCCAGAATAAATATTTCCAAATTCAAAATTGCGTGTCTGATCAATCTTCAAATTTTATTTCCTACATTATCCATTTATTTTTATTTCACATTTTTCATTTTAAATTTTCAATATTTTTCTCCTAACTTGCTTAATATTAATATTAAAAAAATTATATTGTTTTTAAATTTGAAACAATAATAAAAATAAAAATATAATATAACTCGTGTAGTTAATTTATAAATAAAGTGTAATAATAAGTAATATCCCTGTAAATAACCGTAGTATTACCGTAGATACCTATATTTTTCTCAGAACCTACTAACATATTTATTTGTTTCAAATAAACTTCATTTGATTCAAAGAAAAATTTTATTTGAGCAATTATTTATTTATTATTTTTATTTGAGCAATTATTTATTTACTAACATACTTAAATTAAAATTAAATTAAAAATTAAATTTTAAATTTAATTAAATTTAATTTAAAGTTAAATTAAAAAATTAATCCCTTACAAAGAAAATCACTCGACACGAATAGAAAAACAATTTAAAAAATACGAGAAAAATCGTAAGAGACGAGTCAAAGAAATATCATCAGTGGAACAAATCTTAAAATGGTCAGACAATATATTTAGTTGTTTTGTAACGAAAGCAATTTATCGCTTCAGTAGAATGGGATAAATTTCACGAAATCTTTTCACATACCTATATAATAATAGTAGAGAGTAAAGCACCTGGTATAGATAAATATTCCTTATGATAGATAGGAGGAAGAGAAAAATCGCCTGAGCTTTGGAGGCAAATAGCGCGGAGTAGTTATAACACACGTTGCCCCCGACGCTCTATGGTTTTAATCTATTTTAATTTCTAACGTGCCAGACAACGCAACGCAGGGGAGAATTTAGTGTAGCTTCCCAACATGGATGCGGTTTACGTACGTGCCTATGAGACTACCACGTGTTTTATGTTCACTAATCTCGTAAAAATTCATGCAAAATAAAGCCCATATTTCATTCTCTCTTTTTCTATATACACAATATACATAGAGAGATGAGTCTGCGGGCATATTTGCGACAAAGCTACTTTCTCTCTCTCTCTCTCTCTTTTCCTTCCGCAGAAATAACACCAGGAAACGACAAATGCGTGTTACCTGACGGACCGTCACATGCCGTTAATAATCAAATTTCCTATTTGCATTTCCTCATCTCTTTATCGTTAAACTAAATTCTTTCCGTTAATTATATATGTATAGAATGTAATTCCCTGCTTTACAGTCTACTTCCTGTCTTAAGTATTTAATATTTAATCTATCCGGAACATTTTTATTTTCAAGTCCTACATCCAGAAAAAAGATATATTTGACTCAGAAATTTAAAAATTTAAAAATTTTACCAATCAATTGGGTGAACAAATTTTTTCCACTAATTCAATAGTAAAATTTTACTTACTTCTGCAATGAAAAAAAAATTTATTTGATTCAAATAACCGATTACTTGTCTATTATCAAATAAATATTTACTTGAATCAAATAATTTTTTTATTTGAATCAAATACAATTCAATTGACTCAAATAAAATTTATTTGATACAAGTAAATATTTATTTGATAATAGACAAGTAATCGGTTATTTAAATCAAATAAATTTTTTTCAGTGTAGAAATAGCGAAAAGTCGGTCTTTAATTCAAATAAAAGAAAGAAAAAAAGGGAGGAGTAAAAATAATTTGACATAAAATATGAGGATATATAAAGTCTAAAACTATTTTTTTAAAAAAAAGATACATGATTCACTTTTCTATAGCATAAAAAGCTTCAATCAACATTCCGTCAACTTGTTGAAAAAACAAAATCCCAACTACGAATTTTATGGAATTTCGATCGAATATTCTGGTTCTACATTCCATAGAATCTTTCTATGTGGCGTAAATTATGGAAAAATTTTCACTTCAAACTACTTTCTTTTGCAATAAATGCGCCTTTTTTTGAACTAATACGATTTTATCAAAATTAGTTTTTATTTCTACTTTAATAAATTGCTAATTTATAACAATTACAAAACCAATATAGAGAAAAGCAAATTTCTAAAAATTTGGCAGCTTTTATTAATATTACTTAGTATTAAATATCAATAAATTAAATAAGCTATTAAGTTAAATTTGTTACAAGTTACAACTATTATTCAACATTGTTTAAACAAATAATTGTTGTCATTTATTAACTTTTTTCCCATTGCACCAACTAGAAAGATGCAGTATTTTTCTAATTTTTGAAATTTATGGAGCTAATTACAAAAAATAAGGAATATACCTACATTAAATTATTAGTTAAACAATTATTTGTTTAAATAATTGTTGAGATAATGATTTTACATAAATTCTTTATCTTTTATGTCATATTTAGCTTCATGGATTGCAAAATTAGGAAAAAAACTGCATTTCTCGAAGTGCACTGTGAAAACTTGAGTAAATATCACACCGAGAAAAATGGTAATATTAACCATGTGAATGGTTATTTAAAAGGATTACTAGTTTTTGTAAGTTAAGTAAACTACGAATTTAGTTAACTTTACTAATTTCTTGGTTAATTTAACCAGTTTCCTTAGTTGTTGTTACTAAAATTTAACTAGTAATCCTTTTATTTTTCTCAGTGCAATAATAATTTGTTTAAACTTTAAACAATTGTTTAAATAATGATTTCACATTTTTTCTTTATTTTTTATTATGTAAAGCTTGATGAATTTCAAAATTAGGAAAAAAGTTAATTTTTTTAGATGCACTCTGAATAAAATTAACACCTATGATATATATTCAACGTATTTCAGTGCAGAAATAATGAAGCAAAAGAGATTTTTCTTTCTTATTTTTTTCTTTTTTTTAAACGGGAGAAAACGTTTGCTAAGAGTGGATATATATATATATATTCAACTACGACATTCAACAAACGTTAATTGCAGATGAGCCGAGGCTTTTTTTTCATTCTTCGTACTTCTTCTCACATTGACATAGGTAATTTTGCAAACGCTACGATTATTCAGAGGGGCAAACACACAGATAGACATTTACACCCACATAAAAGAGAGAGAGAGAGAAAGAGAGCATGCGCCGAACATGATCCTTATAGAGATCCGAGATTTCAGAGATTCGTTTCTCGGTCAGGTTTACATAGGAAAAGTACACAAGACACGAACCTAACTAGTGCACGCTTGCATGAAGTTGCACACGCGTATACAGAAAGTTGGCAATAGGCCATCTGGATCCTCTCTGATCTTCCTCTTTGAAAAAAAACCATCATTTGATTTCATGAAATATAATTATCAACACGCCATTCCAACACCACGAGTTTTTGTTCTCGAATTCAAAAACCACAAAAAGGGATGACTCAATTTTTTTTTCAATCTACACCCAGAGAAATGTTTTATTTGAATCGAATATAATTTATTTAAATTAAATAAAATTATACTTGTCTCAAAGCCTACTAACCAATTTATTTGTTTTAAATAAATCTTATTTAATTCAAAGAAATATTTCATGTGCGCCAAAAAATATTTTATTTGTGCCAAATAAAATTTGTATTTATATAAGACAAATAAATAAGTTAGTAGGCTCTGAGATAAATATACTTTTATTTAATTCAAAGAAATTATATTTAAATCAGTGAAATTTGACTGATTTTCAGTGACTCTCTTCTCACACGATTTAAATCAGTCAAATTTTATTGGGAATTTTTTAAAAAGGAAAGCTAAAAAATTTTTCTTTGAGGGGAGAGAGAGAGAGAGAGAGAATAAGAATTTTTTTTTAGACCAAAAATAGGATTCAATTAATAAAACCTTGAAAATTTACAGAGGAAATACTGCAATACAGCGTCTTTCAAACGAGCCAACGCAAATAGTCGATATGTCAAGATTTTTTTTTCATCTAATGAGTCTCAATAGAAATCTGGTTGTCAATATTCTCAGCTCGTTGACCCTTTTTAGATTATTTGAAAATTATACCCTCACATTGTACAGTCAGAATTTATATATATATATATATATATATATATATGTGCATATACGTACAGAGAGATCTAGTCATATTATGATGATCGATACGGAATTACATGAATTCTGTTCTCGTCATTGCGCCCCAAGAATTCTGCACATCATTCAGAGAAACCTGCAGCTTTAATTCAACACCCACTCATGGTATTTATGCGCGACAGAATAAAATTCCAAATAATTAATTAACTCAAAACGAAAAAAGAAAATGGAAACGATCTATAAATTAATCTATTTGCAAAATAATTAATATAGTGTTATTTAATTAAAATAACCAAAATTAAAGACATTTACAGGCCTCGGATCAACTTTACACCAAGAAAAATATTTTATTTAAACCAAATATAATTTATTTGAGTTAAATAAAAGTATATTTTTCCTCAAAGACTATTAAACTATTTATTTGTTATAAATAAAAATTTAATCTGACACAAATTAACAAATTTGAACCAAATAAAATTCATTTCGAACAAATAAATAAATAATAAATAAATAAACAACTTTTTAATGTTTATTTATGGATTTAAAGTTAATTTATATTTATTTAATTTACATTTATAGATTTAAAGTTTATTTATACATTAAAATGTTTGTTTAATTTTGGTAACAACATTGGGGTTAGAATTGTAAGTAGTATTTCCTTGAATCTTTCTACTAATAGATCGAAACTCTAGTAACTTTTACAAATTATCCGCGTACTTGGAAAAGTAACTAGAGTTTTAGAAAAGCGGGTCGTTACTCAATGTAATAGTTTTCTCGAGTGACGAAACTCTAGTGAATTTTACTCTAGATTTAGCAACAAAAGCTACTGGGATTGTAAAGGTTCGTTACATAATTTAAAAATTACTAGAGTGACAAGCGTTTAGTGCCACTTTACTACTCTTACGTTTAATAAAATAGTTTCATTGTTATAACAATGAAAATATTACTAGAAAATATTAAGTAATATTATTACTAAGAAAATTACTAAACTTTCAGTGACAAAAATTACTAGAGTTTTAGTTACTGAACAAAACAGTCACTAGAATGATGAAACTGTAGTAAATTTTCGTTTGATTTTAACAATAGAAGTAACTAGAGTTTCGGAAAGTTTAGTTACTCAATAAAATAGTTAAAACTTATTTATTTCTATACATAAAATAGAGGAATTGAATAAAAAAAAGGGGGAGAAGAGAAAATATTTATAAAATAGGGGGAAAAGTCGAAAAAGTCGTATATTTTATCAAAATCAGTCGATAAAAGTTGCATTTTTTGAAAAAAGTCGTACAATCCGAGGACTGCATTAAAGGGATTTAGGTCCGTTTGTGTGAGAAGAATGAAATTAAAAATAAAACGACGAAAACTGGTTTTATAGCTTGATATAAGGTCGGTCCTAAAAACACCTTTTCAAACTTGAATTTATATTGCCAATTAATATTCTTCTCCCTGAGATCA
Organism: Leptopilina clavipes; assembly: GCA_001855655.1. Lineage (NCBI taxonomy): Eukaryota > Metazoa > Arthropoda > Insecta > Hymenoptera > Figitidae > Leptopilina > Leptopilina clavipes. The sequence goes on from JUFY01031651.1 coordinate 15,418, forward strand.
AAAGCGCATTGTACGAAAATTCAATCATACTGAAAAGTCAATGATTAAATTTGCATGTCGCACATTTATGGTATAATATATATACATATACACATATTCTGAATCTAGCTCGGAATCTAGCAAAGTTAAACGTTTATAATCTAGTTGAATGTAACAAAGCCCAATGAAAGCGTTTGAACTTTGATGTGGTACAGCCTATTGTTCATGTCAACTACATAACTAAATTGTATAACTCACACGGAATAGTTGATCTCCCTCTCCATCTCTCTCATTGCATATATATATATATATATATAAAATATATATATATATATATATATATATATATATATATATTCAAAATGAAAGTGGAGACAGGAATATTTTCAAGAATCAATATACCTCTATTCGCGTCTATGAATATGGAACAATTCAATTGTTCTCAAAATAAACTCACACACTTCTTGAAAAATTCTTAAATTCTAAAGGCATTTTTAAACTGAATTCAGAGGAATATTAAGAAGAAGAAAAAGAAGATGAAGATAATACTGTACCCAGAGAAATGTATTATTTGAATCAAATATAATTTATTTGAATTAAATAAAATTTTGTTTTGAATCAAATAAAATTTATTTGAAACAAATAAAATTTTGTTTTGAATCAAATAAAATTTATTTGAAACAAATAAAATTTTGTTTTGAATCAAATAAAATTTATTTGAAACAAATAAATTTGTTGTTAGTAGACTTTGAGACAAATATATCTTTTTTCTGTGTGTGATTATTAATTTAATATTAAATTAAAAGGAAATTTATAATTTTTATTGTTACATTAAATTTACATTTATTGTTGAATAAAAGATTTTCAACATTTCAACAGTTTTTTAAATTTTAACATTTTTTTGTTAACAGTCACATCGAAACGGAAAGATACTCATCGTCTGCTCGCGATATGACTGTAATTTTAAAACGAGCAACAGACAGTCCAAACGATGAGGAATACATGGATGTTTCATTTTATTTCCACGATGGTAAGTCAGAGTTAAAAATTTTCTAAACTTATTTTTTCCCATATTTGTGTTTTTATGCTAAATTATCTACCGCAAGAGAGAAATATAAATAAATTATATTTAAATTTATTTTTATTTACTTATTTAAAATCAGAAATATAAATAAATTATTTTGTATGTTTTGTGATAAAAAATACCTATAATTGACACACACGCTCGCACTCACACACACAAACATTAAGTTTATAGTCGTCATGTTCTCATAATTTAAACGAGCCATAAAGGTGAACCTAGTTCCAGATTACCTGTTGTAATTTCATGATGACTGATAATCCTACCTTGCCACTTAAGCTCTGCTCTTTGCTTGTGTGCGACCCATTTAACAGAATGCTACCAATTACCTGTTACTAATTAATGCCGAGACGTATCGACATATTGTTGTCAAAGTGTAAGCCACAATTGCTTACATAGAAACACTAGAAACAGTCCACTGCATATATGTGTATATATACACCTAAAATCGACAATGATTAGCTTTCAGTTCAACACGAATCGTCCATAAATTTACAATATCATTTATCCAATAATATTGTTAACCTAACGATCTTATGTTCCAAATTATTTATTGAAAAATTAAATGTTTCCATATAATTTTTATGTATATTAAAAACAAATATTTAGATTTACACTGAAACCTCAAAAGAAGCTATTCTCTCCCCACTACGAGAAAAGACGTTTTGACCTACACGACCTAAATTTGGTACACTTTGTATTTTCTCATGTAGACCAGGAGAAAAATGATAGCGAAAATTTTTGGAACCAATTTTAAAAACGTTATCGAGAAAAAACTGCGAAAAATCTTGAGGATTGGAATTTAGTACACATCTAAATTTTCACTTGTGGAATACAGAAGAAAAAGAAAAATTCTTGTTTGGAACTATTTTTTATAACTTTTTCAAGAAAAAAATAAAAAATTCCGAAAAAAATAATTTTCCCTCTTCATCTAATTTCTACACCTTTTGACTTCAAGGCTAACTAGCATTAGCAAATTTTTAATTAACTTCAATAACGTATTTTTTTATCCGAAAATTTTTGGATTTTTGTCTCACAAAACAATTTTCGAACAATTAAAAAAAATGTGTTTTATTAATTTAATCGAAAAAATTATAATATTTGTATAATGCTAAAGTTTGAATTAATTTTATATATTCAATCTCATTTCCGTATTCAACAGTATTGAATAGGGAAAATATTTTTTATTCAAACGAAAATATAAGAGACAAATGTTTTTTTTTTTAGTTGGATATATGCCAATCAAAACGAGTATATTTGAAAAAGCGAGGATTAATAAAAATGGGGGGGG